>CM062630.1:23629407-23866907 GCA_025617555.3 Puccinia polysora
CAGGCATCAATCAATGAAGGACACCCTAGTGAATATGGGCAGTGAGGATGGCAAGCAGTGGCAAGAGACACTTCTGGTGGTCCTCTTTGTGGATTGGATCTTGGTGAAGCAGTCAAAGGGCTTCTTGCCATACAAACTACTCTTTGTTCAGCATCCCATGCTTCCAGTGGACATTGAACTGGAAATTTTCTTAGGGTTTTACTTGTGGAAGATAAGGAAATATGCGGATATCATTGAGGTGCATGCCAAAAAGTGCCTAAGGCTGGATGGGATGCTGCTCAAGTCCACAGAGAGGCTGAAGAAGATCCGCACAGTGTTGTTCAGCTACTGGGACAAACATTGCTCCCACCTGCTTGGGTGACCACTTTGGAAGGGGGAATTTTTCTGGCTGTACAACCGGAGCCTGGAGTCTCAGTGGGGGAAGCTTTTTTCCAACAATTGGAAGAGACCCTTCTTCCTGGTGGGAGTTATCAGCTTGAGGAACTGGACAGGACCCTTCTCAAGCACAAGGCCACAGCTCTGCACTTCAAGTGTTTCATTGTGCAGGGATCCAGATCATTTGAAAATATGGTGGGGGAGGGTGAAGGCTCTACTGATGATCTAGCTGCTTCAGGGCTAATTGATGCAGTAAGGCTGCACAGGACATACTTCTCTGGAATAGAAGGAGGTTGAAAACTGCTGGGGACAGCTGTAAAGCTGGGGGAAGCTAGTTCTGGATGGGAAAGCCTGATTTGGTTAGGGGGTATTCTATCTGGTTCACATCCGGAACAAATAGACACCCCAGAACAATTTTTTTCTTATTTTTCTGATTGAATTGGTTTTGTGGATTGGTGCTGGCCTTGGGTTATGGAATGTTGCAGAAAACATGGGGGAAGAGCAATGCCAGGTCAGAACACAGGAGGAAAATCACTGCAAGCATAAGACAGGACAAATCAAAATGCAATGGGTCAATAATCAATGGACAGATGGGGATGCGGTCACTCAAAAAAAAAACTTTCTCTATTTTTTATATTTTCTCTTATGTAAAAGTATAGGCGCCGGATGGTTGTTTGGAGTGTAGTTCTGGATAGGGTTAAGCTTGATTTGATGAGGGGGTGCTCTGGCCGTTTTACAGCCAGGATAACTAGACACCCCATAATGTTTGTCTCCTTATGTTTTCTCTCTCTCACTTGTGTTTCCCGCGCGCTGGTGGTCCAGTTCTTGTTTATTTCTAGAAGGGGTACAGGGAACTGTGCAGCATTTCTTCTTGGGAACTCCAGGTACCTTACTGGGTACTCATGATGAAAATGGGAATGGATGCACAGGATCTCTTATGAAGGAAGAAATCACAAAGGCATGCACTGGCTACTTTGGATATCTCAGTGGCTCACTTGAAGACGCGCAGATCTTGCACAGGAAAGCAGATTGGAACCCAGGTTCTCTCAATTTCTTCTATCAGTTCCTATCAGATGCTTACTCAGGCCAGAGGCTGGTCTCACAATGATCTCTCATCAAAAAATCAGATTCAAGCAAAAGTCCATTTCTTTTGAAGTACAGAAGGCACAGATACAAGACAAAAGGGAGGAGAAAGAAAGGAAAGGGGGATGAGGGCAAGATGTTTAAATTGTTTCCATAACCTCCACCATTTTTTCCTGCAATGGATTGAGTAGGTTCCGGAAGGTTTCCATCAGTTTGCACCAGGATTTGGTTGTTTGCATGCAGGGGGCTGAGAGGAACAACCAGAGCAGGGAGGTTGACAAGTCCGCAAAGTCATTGAAACACAACGCCAGAAGAGCTATGAGGAGGGGGATTTCTGGGATCTCTGGCAAGGTCCTTGGGGGAACTGGTTTGGCCAGAGGAGAAACAGAAATTACCATGAATTCTGGTGACTCTGGGGCACAGGTCTTGGCTGGAGAAGTAGGAGCTTGGGCCTCCAGTTCCAAAGGAAACCTGGGAGACAGTGATGGGTATGGGGCCAGAGGGGGTCAAGGCGTCAGAAAACTCAGAGGTGGCAGAGCACAACAGCCAAAGATTTCCTTGATGCTTGGGTCTGTTGCAGAATGGTTGACATGGACCCAGTCCGCCCAGAACCAAAGGGCCGCACACCATTCCTTGGAGGTTGCCAAATTCTCCTTCCTTGACAATCCAGAACAGTGGAGTAGCTAGGTTGAGTTGTGGTTGTTGCAGGAAGAAGGAAGTGGCAGTGCGCAAGGCCAGTTGGAGGATGGTGAGCCAGGAAGTTTCCACAACTCCTTGGGGATGTACTTGTCACTGAAGACAACAACTAATTCATGGCAGGCCCTCTTTCCTGGGCAAGGACAGGGCCAGTTGCAAGGCATTCCCTTTTCAAGTGAGCAGCGGTGGTGGCCGGGGGGGCAACCAGAAAGCAAGGTATAACTTAAGCAATGGAAAAGACAGATGGTACAGGGTGGCACCATTGCAAATGGACTGCTTGTTATAGGCAAAGGGGGGTGAATGATGGGAGATGGGATTGTAAGAAATTTTTGGTGGTAGCATGGGAAAAGCAGTGATGTGATGGTTGTGGGAAGAGACCTCTGGGGACAGAACTCAAGCTGGGGGGGGGGGATCTGGTGAAAGTATATAGCTGTGGGGCCAGGAACTGTGTTGCAGTCTGCACGCTCAGATTTGGGTGCAAAGTAGGCTCAGCATTGGGTGAGCGGCCAGATCAGAAAAAGCCACTGTGGGCTCATTATCCAGTGCAAAATTGGCTCTGAATCTTCTGTGGCAGGTCAGAAATCCACTCTGGGGAAATGGAACAAGAAACAAAGTGTATCCAGTTGGGTTCTTGGATACCACTAGTTTGGGGAAGCAGGAGTGGGACAGTCACGCAGGGAAATTGGGGCAGGAAACCCAAAGACAGGCGCGGGGGGGCTCCAAGTAGGGCGCACAGGAGGCTGCACCATGAGAAGGACAAACCCCAATGAACATAATGGCTGGTGGAGGGTTAGGGTTGGAAGGGGTGGAGGCTAGGGTTGTTTCAAGATGTTTGTGTATCATGGTAGTGGGCTGGAGCTTGCTTCAGGCTGTAGAGTGATTTCTTCAGTTTGAGGAAGGAGGCAGTTCTTGAGAAGCCAGAGGGAGTCTTGATGTATATGGTTTCTTTCATAGGTGCATATGGAAATGCCCCCTTCACATCAAACTGTCTGAGGGAGAGCTTATTGGAGATGGCTAGGATCAACAGTTTTAGAAGAGTGGTGAAATTCCCAGTCAAAGAGAAAGTGTTGTTGTAGTCAATTCTGGGGGTCTGCTTGAACCCCTGGATACAGAGTCTGACCTTTTTCTTTTCCAGAGAAGAGGTAGTGGCAGGATTGGTTTTGAGCACCATGATGGTCTTTAGATAGGATTCTGGAATTATGGTTGCATCTTCCCATACTTCTATTTTTTCAATGGAATCAAATTCCACTTTGATGGCTTCCAAAAATTTGTCTGGGCTACTGAGGTAAGTATATTTTGCTGACTTTACTCTAGAAGATCTTTCTCTGAGATTGTATCTGGGAGGAGTAGGTGGTCTTTCTGGAGCTTGAGAGTCTTCTGGGCTGTCCTGTTTTTTTTTTTCTGACTTGACAACATGTCTTCATCATTGCCTTCAACTGACCCTTTGTCTTTGTTGTGGTTGGAGAATGTTTTGCTTTCATGGTCTGAATTTGGAAAGTTTGTTGGTTCTCTGAATTGTCTGTTGGGATTTGTTTAGTCCATGTTTTCAAATTCAAGGTTTATGGATGGTTTAAGATATGCTAGGATCTGAGGTTGTCATTGAAGCCTATCAGGATACCTGTTTCACCTTTGAGTTCTAGCTTGGAGAATTTTATTCTGGGTAGTCTCAGGAAGGAGACATGATTTCAAATGGGGTGGAAATATTCCAGAGGAAGAGTTTTGTTCTTGAAAAGGGAGTAGGGAGATTTTTTGGATTTGTGACAGGGTATCTGGTTAAGTGTGAGGGCACTGGCCTTGAGAACAAAGTTCCACAGGTTTTTATTCAGGCACGAGTCATGGAAGATGGTTCTGAGTGACTTGAGTATGGTTCTGTTGTGTCTCTTGGCCAGTACATTTTGTTGAGGAGTGTAAGGGCTGGAGTATCTGGTTTTAATTAGGTTCTTCTTACAGTATTCCTTAAAACTTTTTTTTTGTATTACAAACCTTAAAGAGAAACCTTGAGAATAGATTTCAATTGAGCCGCACAGATAGGCTCTGAAAAAGATTTCTCTCAGTACTACGTTCTGTCTTGAAAAGATTGTGAAAGTGAGCCTGGGAAGCAATGACCGGGTAGATGTTGCACGTGCCCATGCTTGCGCGGGGGAACGTCTCCTTCTCAGGAACATCACAATGTTGGGCCAGAAGTGAAACAAACTGAATGTCCCTTGGCCAGGTTCTTCACGGTTTTGTTGATACGCATGAGTCAGTCTTCACATCACCGGTTTTTTTGTCTGAAAAATGACTCTCTGGATCAAGCGGAAGGTACCAAAGTTGCCGTTGTTGTTCATTCTAGCCGGCATTCTTGGGCGCAAGAATCTGACAAGACTAGAGTCAATCGCACTGTGGCCTCAAGGGGAACGGTACAAGCCAATGTAAAACTCCAGATTATTAAAGGGCTCCGGCTCTTGGGTCCTATGGCTTTATCAATCCTCACCACTTATCACTAGGTATCACCATTTGATCCTCAAAACTGCACCGTCAATATTGTTTTGCGCCCATCGACCATATAATCAATATTCACTTCATTGTCTTCCTTTCTGCTTTCGCAGTTCTCCTTCAAACCATCCTTGCGATTCCTACCGCTCCAATGCTCACTCCAAGGGCTGATGTCAAGCACACTGAGGCTAAGGGCCACTCTAAGGAAGAATTCTTTGGCGGTTACCCCTACTATGGTCTAGGTGGTTGGGGATACCCTGGGTACCTTTACGGTCTTGGCTACCCATTCTATAGCTATGCCGGACTTGGGCTATACGCTGGATTGGGAGGTGTAGGAGTTGACTGGGACCTCTGGAAGAAGGATGCTCCCAATGCCAACAAAGTCAATGACCACTTGGTGAGCTTGCCCTGAATTTGTCATTCTGATCTTGGAATCAGCACTGACACGCAAGCCTTTTGTTGCAGTCATAAGCCAATGATTGCTTGCAGGACCAGGAACCAGCAAACACTGGACATGCAAGCAATCCAGGCCAGCCACGGCCTGATGTGCTTTTGATCTTCACTGTTTGATTCTTCAAATCAGCTGCATGTCTTTAATGGATGGTTTTCCAATTTGAATCCTTCACACTAACTACTTGTATATTTATGGCGTTAGCCTGCTCATCCTGTTTCCGGCGTAATCAATGAACTTTTGGGTTTCAATTGCAATATAATACCAATAATATCCAGAAAATTTTGTTGTTCAACGTTTTCCAATAAACATGGAAAATTTTAAACTGAGTAGCAAAAGTGAAGGGAATTTTGAAAAGCGCAATGGTACAGCTGCAAGGCAGGGACATTGATGAGGGAGTAATAATGAGTAATAGGATACAAAGGAGATTTGATTGAGATATGGGAATGAAAATATGAAATATGCCGGAAGGATTGAGGGAGAATACCAGGAGTTGAGTGAAAAAAAGTTGTTAAAGGAGGAATGGGAATTTTTGAGCCTGATGGGAAGTGAAAAAAGGATGGTTTGGAGGCTTGTTCAATAAGTGCATCTGTAAGCATGTCCTTTGACAAAACTAAATTTGTGATAAGATAGAGCCCTGTGGTGTGACTCATCTACTCCCATAAAACAATTGGTTTTTTGAGGATTGTAAAATACCAACATTGATCAACCTCCTTCAAAAATCATTGAGTAGCTGGCATTGTTCTCCGCAATCTTAGCCACAAACTGGATGCAGGCCATGCATCTTCATTCAAGCTTTTGCACCCGGCAAATGCAATGCCCTGCCAAATTTGGAGACATATACTAGTAATTAATTAATTTTCTTAGGACTTTATTGTAGAAATATAAAAATATTGCTTTTTTGAGGGTCAGGAAATATGGATGTTGGCCTCCTAGGGAATTCCATTCAAGAGATGGTGCTGGCATGTCTGGAACCAGTCTTTTCTCTGCAATCTTATCTGCAAAAACAATTTAGGCTGTGAATCTACCTTACTCAACCTTTTGCATTGGGCAAAAGACTTCTGTCCAGATATGCACCCCTTGCATCCAACTCAGGCAGCTTTTTTTTCTTCAGTCTAATTTTTTTTCAGTCTACTTTTTTTTTCAGTCTGCTTTTTTTACAATCCACTTTTTTTTAAAAAGTTTGCACAAAAGCTGATGTGTGTACATATGTAAGGTTTCATACTTTTCAACAACATCTGTGTATGTATATCAGGTTTTTGTGATGTATGTACATATGCAAGGTTTGTGTTTTTTTTTTAAAAATATTTTTTAACTAAATCTTTGTATGTATATAAGGTTTCTTTTTTTCTATCACACACATACAGTTCCAAGAAATTTATTTAAAAAGGAAAAAAATAACCACAGAAATTTGTATGTCACTTGCTAACAAGTGCCATCAAGGAACTGATGCTCAATGTAGGACCAAGCTCAGTTCAAGATTTATTCAAGCACCAATGCACAGTAACTGTGCACCAAAAAATTGTTAGAGCATAAACACACCTTCAACTAGATATTGGAGAGATCTTCAACCAGATCTTCCTTCAAGTGCCATAACGTTTTTTGTGGCAAATGTAAAAAATAAAAAAAATTTAATAAGGACAACAATGTAACAGGGACAAAAAATGTAACAAGGACAACAAATGTAGCAAGTACTGTAACAGAGGACATTTATCACACATTTGATGAACACTACTTCCTCACTTGGTTCAGCATTTCTTTGGAACATTGGAAATTTATATAAACACGCTTCCAACCCAATTTGATTTGGTTTGCTTGCCCCTTAACCCATAAATTAACAAACTTCAGTTTTTTTCACTTATATTCCATAGGATAACTTTCACGCTCCAAGGTTAAGGGTTCTGGTCTTCATCACTTTGAGATATCCTTTTCCTCAGCACCATCTTCCTCAGTCCATAAGTGTGACAAAAATAAAGCACAACATCAATGGTGCCATCCGCTTACCACCTTTGGCTTGTGTAATGACCTTCCAATCATGGTGATTCAGTATATACTTGCAAATCTTTGCAGTTAAATCTAATACCAATCAACCATCCATTTGAGCTTTGCTCTTCTACCCTGGGTATCATCAACCCTTGGACTTCCATTCTTGGTCACGCACTCACACTAGTTTGCGCTCATGCCTAGATAGCCACATCAACTGCATAGTTTTCAAATGGACTAGTCCCTTACCCTGCATAAACTAAATCTTCATATTTGCATTGTCCTCACATGTCATTCCTTCCAGTCTCATTCACTAAGTCCTTGTGCACTCATATTCTATTTTCTTGCAACTATGCTACAAACTTGGAAATGACTGTACTTTTATTTCATTTTCCCATTCCATTTGTGTAATTCATTGCCTCATTGCTCTCTAGCTGTAGTTGGCCATATATAAGGTTGTATCTAGTCACCTTTGGATTAACTTATAAAGGCTTTGTTGCCTGCCTGAAGATTGTCTGCTCAGTTAGTTAATTTCATACGTTCCTGCATCTTTCTAAATCCAGTCATCACATTGGGCTTGGATTTAGTTCCCTTCCATTGGAAAACTTCATTTCTGTTGCTGTTTGTTGAGCCATTGAACCACAAGTTTTCACTTTGCAGTTAGCCTTGCTATCTTGCATGATTTCAGCCTCCTGGATGCCAAGACCCTTGCTATCCTTTAGCTTCCAGACTTGATGGAATAAATAATAAATATATTATTCAATGAATGCAGAAAAAGTCTGTAAAATATTTGGACAAAGCTTATTGCAAGGTTAATTGGTTTGGATATGGTTTATTGTTATAAATAAATATAGATAAATTGATTATTAAATATTTTTATAGAGGGGCCACAATTATGTTGGGGATCTTTAACACCTCTCTTCAGGGAATTCAGTTTGAAAACACGTAGGCCTGGTTACTATGGGCCCTTCAGTTTAAAGGATATTTTTCCCAAAGATAATATGTATATAAAATACCAGGTGGAGTGGCAGGGATTTGTAACCAAGCTTAAACAACAGAGAAAGGATAATAAGACTCACTGGTATAATATTAAATCCTTTGGGTACCTTTTTGGGACGTGCACTGATGGGTTAAACCTGTTTACTGGGGTTATAAGGTTGTTCAGCAGTTTAAATTGATAAAAAGGGTTGGGGACGGATATTATTAATCAGAATAAAGCCATAAATCACTTAATTATCTCTTATAAGTATTTGATTACCTTGGAACTGTGTCTGGATGTAAATATAACTGAGTCTCTGGGTATTAATGTCCTCAAAAGAGCTCTTTATTTATAGCTTTTTGAGTCCCAATAGTGTCCTTCTGAGGGATACAGGGGCTCAAAGGGACAGACACCAAGGCTAGCAGGGGAACCAGTGGTAGCCTGTCACGTGTTTTTGGTGCTGTAGCACAGGTAGCATCTAGTTCCACATGGTATGAGAATTATTCCACTTTATAATTGATGTTTGGATGTGTTAGTAACACTAATATGTCCTTTTTATTTATTATTTCAGAGACTATATGCCCTAGGACTTTCAATTCTCCATACCCAAAGTTGCATTTCTTCATTGATACTTTTAATCCTGCTTATGAGATAGTTTGGAGTACTAATCTTATTTGGTTGATATGAGTATCCCAATCATCAGAATATATGATATTCACATAAGTGGATCCCCATCATTGGAGCATCTAATGCAAAAAGATTGATGTTCAAGATAGGAAAGATATCTTGATCCTCAGGGTCATATGCTGGATTGCTAGAGTCATTAAGCAAAGCATTCCTATATAGAGTATCTGCATTATTGTGTTTAGCTCCAGCTTTATGTACTACAGTCATCTGGCCTCTATACTGTTGTATAGCAATTCGCCACCTGAGAATATGTCTGCTGGGGGTCTTCATGCTCATGAGAGTTCTTACAGAATTACAGTCCATGAGCACTTGGAAAGTGGTGCCTTCTAAGTAATATTGTAACTTTTCTAAAGCCCATACTAGAGCCAAGAATTCCATCTCACTAGCTCCATATCTCCTTTCTATGTCTTTGATCTGTCTAGATATGAAGAGTACTGGTTTCTCCACTGGTTTGTCTTCTTCTATTCTTTCCTGATGTAGAGCAGCTCCTAACCCTTCCATACAGGCGTCAATGTAAAGCTTAAAGGGTTTGGAGTAATCTGGTTGAATGAGTACATGAGTAGAGGTCATAGCTATTTTTAGTTCCTCATAGTTTTTCAATCTCTCATGTTTCATTTCAAAGAGAGTGTTATTGTTGCATATTTCATACAGACTTTTAGTTAGAATAGCAAACTTTGGGATTTACTGTTTGTACTAACTGCAAAAACTAATGAATGACAGTAACTCTGTTTTATTTTGAGGCATGGGTCTGTTCATGATGGCAGCTATGTTATTTTGATCAGCAGCTAGAGTTAGACCAGAGACTATATGCCCTAGAGCTTTCAATTGTCCATAATCAAAGTTGAATTTCTTCATGGAGACTTTTAATCCTGCTTTGGAGATAGTTTGTAGTACTAATCTTATTTGATCTATATGAGTATCCCAATCATCAAAATATAGGGTAACATAATCCATATATACCATCATCCATCCTTGTCTGATGTAAGTACCTAGAACTGTATCCATTTTTTTCTGGAAGTGGGATGGGGCATTCTTTATACCAAAGGGCATCCCAAGATATTCATATATTCCCAAGTGACAGGTTATTCTCGTAAACTTTCTGCTTTCAGGGCTTATAGGGATCTTGTGAAAACCTTTAAGCATGTCCATAGTAGTGATATATTTGGCTTTGGACAAGTTATGTAGAGCATGATCAATCCAGGGTATAGGATAATAATCTTCCTGAGTATAATTATTGAGCATTCTGAAGTCTCCTACCATCCTTGACTTATCATTATGCCAAGCTATGATTACAGGTGTGGTTAAATCTACCTGTTCATTGTGCCCTACTTTCCTTAATACTTGTAAGTTTATCAGTTCATGGATATGTTCCTCAAGATCTATTCTAGATTTAGGACTAGAGGGGTAAGCTAGCCTTCTTAGGTTTGGAGGATAAGGAGGCTCAATAGTCAATGTTAAAACCATATCATGTCCTTTGATATCACCAATGGGGTGATCTTTAGTACAGAAAGCATTTTTGTTTCTCAAAGCACACTGGCAATATATCTTATCTTTCTTCTGTTCTTCAGAAAGTTTCATATTTTGAGCTGCTTGAGAGAAGTATTCATGATTGAATTCTTTTAAATGCTTTTGGTAAGTAGAAGAGGGGAAGTTAGATTGGATAGTGCATATCTTAAATTCTTGTACCAATTACCACCCACTGTGAAGTACCTCCCTTTACTCTGGAACACATCTATGCCATATAGAAATAAAGCATAATTTACTATTATCAGGTAGTCACATAATCCATTGAGCAATACTACAAATTCCACTTGTATTCTCAAAGATCCTTTAGTATGGGGTAATATTATAGAAGAAGTCCATACTCCAATAGCATTCATGGTAGAGTTGAAAGAGCTAAACTTGGCTTTTGGGACAGGCAAAAGGTGTTCTTTCCAATTGGGATCCCATTTGTTCAAGAATTCAGTACAGAAACATGAGCAAAAAGCCACAATATCCAGTAATAACCTTATAGGTCTGTTGTCATACAATCCTGTTGCATAACAAGTTTGACCATTAGTATAACTCTTACCACTCATAGGTTTAACTGTTAATGGTTTAACATACATGATATTTCTAGGAATTATGGTAGGATCCCATTGTTGGTGCAAACTAGAGTCCCCATGGATGTTATTGATTTCTATAGAAGTGCCTATATCTCCTTCTATGACATTAACAGGGTTGATTAGGATCAATTCACATTCAGAAAGGGATCCTTCAGTATCAGCTATTTTTTGATAGTTCTGATTCCCTTCAACCTATTGCACTCCTTCCAAGACTGCTATCTTTCTTTTTGGTCATGGGAAGTCTTGTCTCATATGCCCTGTCTTGTTACAGTTCCAACAAGTTCCAGGCATTCTCTCTTTATCCCTGTTCTCATTAAGTTTCTTATTTTCAGAGATACTTATCAGAGGGGGTTGTTCTCTGGTTTTGTGAAGTTTGAAGTTCTCTTTAGGTCTAGAAGGAACCTTCTTGTCTAACCCATTCATGTCTATGACTTCTTCTAGCACATTGATTAGAGTTGGTAAATTAGCATCCATGCTCATCCTGCATCTTACACCATGGTTAAGATTTCCAGGACACAAGTTGAGGAGTCTTTCATTTAATTTCTCTTTTTCAGCATCTGAATAGAAGCAATCTAGTCTTCTCTTCTGTTCCAAGCACTGTTTGTGAGGCTTATCCTTGGGGGGATCAAATGAGGAATTTTTGAAATTTTTCATCATTTTTCTTTTCCACATTCTAGAACCAAATTGTTCTTTAATTGGAAGTTTCCAAGAGTTCCATGGTAAGGATCCCACTTCTTCTCTTTTACTGATAAACCAGGCTAAAGCAACTCCTTCAAATAGTCTGGGAAACCTGACTACAGCTATAGCTTTAGGTAGGTCATAAAAGTTAATGGTGTAGTCAATAAATTTAATGAAATTTACATGATTTTATTCCCCTTCACCAGAGAACTTAGGCCATTCAGAAATTGGGGGTAAACATTTGAGGGCTTGTTCCATTTCAGGAGTAGGACTAGGTCTGAAGGTGTCACTCCTATGCATTCCTAATAAGGGTGGTGCATAAGGAGTAGTTGTTTGTCTGGGAGGTTTTGGTTCCTCTGTGGTACTCCCCAAGGGGTTGGTCAGACGGACTTTTAAGTCTCTAAGATCATTCTTGATCAGATTAAGTTGCAGGACCACTTTATTATTAAGAAGATCTAATTTCTCACTAAGGGAACGAATGGAGCTGTTAGTAGTATTTATTAATTATTCTCTTAATGGCTGAAAATACATAATAAAATCTTCTTGGATACCTGATATCATATTCTCAATTTTTTGGGTCTGTTTTATTTTCCCTTGATCAATTGTTTCCAATAATTTTTCTGTATGCTCCTTGATATCTTCCATTCCTACAGATTCTGTTTAGTTATTAATTAATTTGGCTACTACTGAGGTTAACTTTTCCATTTGGGTGTAAACACCGTCCAAATTTCCACAAACAACTTTGAAATTATGGCGCATATCATTAGAAAAGGAAGTGATTACATCAGAGGTTAGTTTAGACAAGTTACTGGGTTCAGAATTAGAGGCTAATTGTTGTACACCTTTTTCCACTTTTGATCTAAGGATATTATCTGATCCCAATTCTTCTTTCCCTTTGGCTTTGGATGGGAAGAAGATCTCTTCTTTCCTGATCCTCTGCCTATCATTTGGGCTAATTGATCCCAAGGATTCCACTTTTCTATGTAGGATTCTACCTCTTTCCTTGGAATCATTTTCTGGAGAGCTATCTGGGTAGCCTTTACCTGGGAGATCATCTTTTTCATAGATACCATGTCCTCCTTGGCTTGGGCTTCTTTGAACTCTTCCCAATATTTCACACGCTCTCTGACTAATTCTTTGATCCTGGCTTCCTTGGCCAGATTCTTCTGGTGTGGCTGCAGGGAATCTTCTTGTAATGGAGGGGTGCTTAATTCTACTACCTTCTCTGGCTCTAGGTTGGGGGAGGGAAACAGTACTTGGGGCTGTTCCTTGTCCACCAACATTTGATTCACAGGTTCCAGTCCCCTCATGGTTGTCATTATTGGTGTTCTCATGGTTTCTGGGGGCTCCTGGCAAAGATCCATAGGAGGGAATTCTCCCTGAGGCTCTTATGTTACATCTATTCATATTGAATAAAATGTTTATAAGCATTTTTCTAAAGAAAAATCTGTGCAGATAAGTCTATTAAAACTTACTTCAGTTGATATTCAAAGGTACTAAGACTTTGTTGGGATTAAATTTGTCAGCTTGCTACTATGTACAGAGCAAAACTGTCAAATAGTACCACAAAACTATCAAAAATAAGAATATCTCAATTAACAAAATAAGGAGTGAGAAATCCAAAAATATTTTTACAGGAATGGATTCCTCACCCAAAATTAGGTAGGGTCACTCACTGACCCCACCATTGAATTCCAAGTCCTTATATTTTTAAAATAATTAAAAAGAAAAGTACTAAAAATTATGACACCAGTATGGCACTTTTTGGCCATTCTAATATTTCACACGTATTGTCACGTATAGGTTTTACACCTAAAATCCACTCAGAATTGAGGTGTTGTGTATATTTTAGGAGTTACACGCGGAAATGTGTTATGTCACAATTCCCAAGCGCAGCCCCGCATCATTACATATCCCTACGTACTAGTAGCAGCAGATTCCTGCGTACTATAGAACTGCGCGCAGCTGATTCTTCCACGCACGCAGCGGATCCTACCCCGCGCGCATCTGTACTAACTGATCCCTGCGTCTGGATCAGTTGTGACTAATCTGACAACCAGGGAACGCTCAGAAGAGCTACAACCTAGTTAGGGTTGCCTAGTATATGTAACAAGCTGACATATGCATTAATAATGATCTAAAAGGATCAAAACTCAAATAAAATTAATGAAAATCAAGTTTAAAAAATTTTTTAATAATAAATCAAAGATCAAGGATTATCACGTAAATCACTGATCCTGATCTGGGAAGACCACAAAACACTACAAGGAGTGTTCATAAAAATTATTAAAAATTATCTAAATGATCAGCAGATAATGGAAAATCAGTAAACATCCAAATCTGCATGCTTTAAAGCAATATCAATAGCACAAATGAAGGATGAGTACAGAATGATCAAATTTAAGCCAGAACAGATTAACAGATCCTGTGGATAAAATAGAACAGAAATCCAGCAGATCTAAGGACAGCTGATTGACAGCACCAAGTGGACGTGCTAATCCTTCCCCGAATGGCTTTCCAGCCTCAGCCCACGAGCAGAACCCTCTCTATGTGCCCTGAGAAGATCAAAATCACCTCAAAAAGGTATTTATACAGACCTCTTTGGATCCATTATTCCATCATCAGTTACCAGGAATTATTTATTATCAATCAGACACCGTGTCATTGTTAATCAAGTGCTTATATGAAGATAAGCAAGTGATTTATGAATTAGTCTTTAGTAGTATTATTTACCTTTATTAACCAATCAACCATTGAAGTTTAGTCAAGAAATCTACCCCATCTGCTCTGAAACCCTGCTAATTATTCCAGGATTTTTGTGTTAAAGTGCTCAGAGTGAGTGTTACCCTTCCTGTCTTGGCCATTTGTGCTGTTACGCCTGGCCATTAGTGGAATAAGTCCTTTCTAAGGCACCAATCTTTATTCCAAGGTTCTTAAACTGCCTAAGGAGGCCCCTTGAAGAGAGGTTGCTAGTCTGTAAAGATCCCCAGTAGTATAATATTGTGGCCCCTCTTTTATATTATATTGAAAAACTTTTATTACCAAACCAATTAAACCTTGAAACTTCTCTCATTATATCACTTATTTGAGCTTCTAAGTGTTCATTATTGGAATAATAATTATTATTATCATTCCAGCATTTTTATCACTCTCTGTAGCTAAAGGACTGCAAGGTTCCTGGTATCAGAGGGCTGACAAAATTGGTCCTTAATGGGTAATCCTACAGGGCCTTGGTGTGTTCCAATGAGGTCTTCACCTGTCCAATCAATATTTTCAGGGCTTCCAGAGATTTCTGGGACTTCTTGGTCCAATAAATCAACTCCAAGGACGGTGGTTTCTGGAATTATAGGGTTCACTGATGGTAAAAAAGATATTTTATTGGGTAAATAAAATATATTAATATTATTTTAATAAAATAATATGGTAATAAAAGTTTTGTAATTCCTTTTATATTTTAAAAAGTAATTTATACAGTATTTTTTCCAAGCTTTATGTTCTCTTAACAGGGCTTGAAATTTGATATGCCTCTCAAGATCTTCTTTTTCAAGGATTTTATCTGATTGTTTACGTGCAGAAGAGATATTAAGTTGCTCAGCTTGAGTTAAAGCTTTCCAAACAGTTGATTTATAATTTTTAATTTATTCTTCTTTTCTTATATTTAAAATATTTCAATAATATATTATTAATTCTGCATCGGTTTTTAAATCCACTACAAAGAAATTAATGATAAATTTTGGTTAAAAACTAAGATAAATTATCTTTGATTTAATTTTACATTGTGGAGACTCCTTTGGGATTGGGTAAAGTTTAGCAAATAGCTTGCTGGCAGTCACTTGAGGGGGAATTTAGTATTACAACTAAAAATAAGATAGAGCAATACTAAGGGTGGTTTTGAATTGCCTGCCCCTCTGAGTACTATAGTAGTCTTACAACAATAAAAGAAAAGAGATTTGGTGGCTGATTTTCAGATAGAGTTGCTACTATAGTAGTCTCTATCAGACCTAGGATCAATTTATTCAAACTTGATAAGGAAGAAATGGTGGAACAGATGGGTGACCTGGTGGATAGAAGCTGAGTAAGGGAAGAATCCTTTCTCTAGTCTTATCCTTTATATATTCTTCATTTTGTTTTATTGGTTACTGATTGTGAAGATTTAGATCCACAGGACCACGGGAATGCGAGGTAACCAGGAGTAGGGAAGGAGGATGGGAACAATGCATATGCATAGGGGATCATAACTTGTGTCACCTCCTTAAATAGTCCCCTTGTTGTTTCTCATCTGTAAAATTCTTTTCTTCTTCTCTTGTCTGTTTTCTGGTTATCATGTTCACCACCCTTCAGGTGACTCATCACTCCTCAGTCCACCATTCTCCCTGTCCCTCATTGCGCTGTCTCAATCCCTTAACTCGGGTGGTTTCTCTCCAAAGGTGAAGATCAAGAAGTTTTTTCCTTTTTCCTTGAATTTTTCATACCTGGTTTCCTTATTCTTGTTCCTTCTGCTCTAAACCTAAAATCATCTGCCTGCCCGGTAATCTAACTCTGGTCTGTTTTCTGTTTATTGTGTTCACCACCCTTCAGGTGACTCATCACTCCTCAGTCCACCATTCTCCCTGTCCCTTGTCGCGCCGTCTCAATCCCTTAACTTGGGTGGTTTCTCTCCAAAGGTGACTCATCACTCCTCAGTCCACCATTCTCCCTGTCCCTTGTTGCGCCGTCTCAATCCCTTAACTTGGGTGGTTTCTCTCCAAAGTCCAACACTGATGAGTACTCCCTTGATGTCCCAGGTGATGTTTGATAAAGTTGAAATGGTTGAGCCTATACTTGACAAGTGATGATGATGGTTGATGATGATTACGGATAGGTGATGATGATGATGGATGATGATGATGACTGATGATGATGATGGTAGGTGATGATGATGATGGATGATGATGATGATGGATGATGATGATGACTGATGATGATGATGGTAGGTGATGATGATGATTGATGATGGTCAAGGTAGATGATGATGATGATGGATGATGATCAAGGTAGGTGATGATGATGATGGCAAGTGATGATGATGATGGATGATGATGATGACTGATGATGGTGATGGTAGGTGATGATGACTGAGGATGATGATTGATGATTGATCATGGTGATGGTAGGTGATGATGACTGAGGATGATGATTGATGATGATGGATGGTGATGATGATGGTAGTTCAGGTTATGGGTACATGGTGGTGATGTTTAAAGGTATGGGGTATGGAGTAAATAATGGTGCTGGTGGATGGTCAAAAGTCTGGGTTATTGGATTGGGTCATGGTCAAAAGTATGTGCTGATGATGGTAATGGTGATGGTGATGGTTGATGATGATGATGATGGTGATGGTGATGGTATGGGATATGGGATTGGTGATGATGATAGTATGGGATATGGGATTGGTGATGATGATAGTATGGGTTATGGGATAATGGTTGAGAGTAGTAAGAGTATGGGTTAAGGGTGCCTAGGAGGCATGGTGATCCCTGGAGGGGAGGATGGGGGGAACTGATGATGGGACCTGGATGGGGGAGAGAGGCCCTCTATTTATAGAAAATCCTGCCCTCAGGGCTGCCCCTGAGGGTCTCCCTGATACAGTGAATACAGTTCATGAGGCATTTTTTCTGGTCAGAGGAGGAGGCTGTGCAGGATCTACATGCATGTAAAACCTTTCATGCATTGCTGTGCTGCATTGATACAGGTAACCCCTGCATAAATTACTTCTGTGTAGTGGTGGTTGGTCATTTGTTTGGTCCTTTATGCAGTGGCTTGCATATATTTCTTCCGTATACAGCTGTTTGTTTGGTGCTGTATGCAGTGCCTTGCATATATTGCTTCTGTATTATGTCCTGTATGATGCTGTACAGCCTCTGCATGCAGTGTCTTGCATATATTGCTGTGTATACAGGTGATTTGTTTGGTTCTTCATGCAGTGTCTTGCATATATTAATTATGTATACAGCTGCAGGTTTTTTTGGTGCTGTATGGTTGTACTGTATGTGGTATGTACTTGAAGGCATCCAGGGTATGTCCATGAACCTTCACTGGTCTGTGACACCTGGTAGGGGTATGGGTAGGCCAGGGTTGATTTAAGCTGTATCTTCTAAACCATGAGAGATAGAGGGGTACTTTGGATGGGTGACTATAGGTTATTTTTGGTGTAGAATCCATTTTTGAGGTCTGATTGATGCTTAGAGCTGTCCTTATACTAGAAAAGTGAGTCTGATGGCTATAGGTTAGGTTTTGGAGAACCACAACGTGAAATGTCTGGTCCAAGGTATTAAATATAATAAAATTGAATATTCCCCAGCCAGACCCCCAATTTTCAGCCCCCTGGATTCCAAGATCCTGGCTATCCTTTAGCTACCAGAGGTGATAGAATAAATAATAAATATATTATTCAATAAATGCTGCAAAAATCCATAAAATATTTGAATAAAGCTTATTGCAAGGTTGATTGGTTTGGATTTGGTTTAATGTTATGAATCAATGTTACTAAATTGATTATTAAATAAATTAAAAGAGGGGCCACAATTATATTGGGGATCTTTAACGCCTCTCTTCAGGGAATTCAGTATGAATACACTTAGGCCTGGTTACTTTGGAACCTTTCATTTATATTCTTAAAGGATATATTTCCCAAAGATTACATGTATATAGAATACACGGTGAAGTTGCAGGGCTTTGCAACCAAGCTTCCATGACAGACAAAGGATAATAAGACTCACTTGTATATTATTGAATCCTTTGGGTACCTTTTTGGGATGTGCACTGATTGGTTAAACCTGTTTACTGGGGTTATAAGGTTGTTCAGCAGTTTAAATTGATAAACAGGGTTAGGGAGGGATATTATTAATCAGACTAAAGACATAAATCACTTACTTATCTCTTATAAGTATTTGATTACCTTGAAACAGTGTCTGGATGTAAATATAACTGGTTCTCTCTGTATCAATATCCTCAAAAGAGCTCTTTATTTATAGATTTTTGAGTCCCAATAGTGTCCTTCTGAGGGATACAGGGGCTCAAAGGTACAGACACTGAGGCTAGCAGGGTAACCAGTGGTATCCTGTCACGTGTTCTTGGTTCTGTAGCACGGGTAGAATCTAATTCCGCAGGGTATGAGAATTATTCTACTTTATAATTGATTTTTGGATGTGTGAATAACACTAATCTGACCGTTTTATTTATTATTTAATTAATTATCCTTAGTAAATTTTCCTAGTAAATGAATAATTATTTTAATAGACATTCCCACGGATAGTCTTATTTCAGGTGAGATCTCATTATGTATTAAATAATTGGATTAAATTCATGATATTGATTTTACTCCTTATTTTTCAATTTCAGTTGATTTACTAAAATAATTACTTAAAAATATAAGTCATGGGTATTCATGTAGTATTTTTACGTCATTAGTTTTCTTAGTATGTCAAAAAAATATTGATTTCTAGAAGTTATCATAAGTGTATATTAAAGTATTTTAATATATTTTTAGAAGTAGTCATTATCTTATTTTTTACATTTTTGGTACTTTGAATTATATTTAATAAAAAATACGTATGAAGGTTATTTAAGTATTTTTATATAATTTTATGTATTTTTAGACTATCTACTATCCACAGGAACATTTACTACATATGTGGAATGTTCCCCTTTAGGTTGTAGTATGTTTACGTGGTACCTAGGTTTCTCAGGCCGCCTGTCAGTTTGTCAACCCATAGTCTCGCGGCTGCGTAATTTTCAGAGGCCTGGGGCTGCGCACACGGCTTTGACAGGGAGACAGTGCTGTAGCTCAGCCGCAAGCGGGTGTATTGGCTGCCGCGGCTGCGTGCGGGAAATGTGACAGAACACATTTCTGTCTGTAGCTCCTAAAATAACACAAAACCTCAATTCTGACTGAATTTTAGGTGTGTAACCTATACATGACAATCCATGTGAGATATTTAAATGGCAAAAAAGTGCAATATTGGTGACGTGGTATTTTGATCTTTCCTTTCTTAATTATTTAAAATTATAAGGAGTTGGATTTCAAGGGTGGGGTCAGTGAGTGACCCTACCTAAATTTGGGTGGAAAATCCATTTCTGCAATAATATTCATGTTTTTCCTACTCCTTCTTAGGTTAATTTCAATATTATTATTTTTGTATTATTTTTGTTACTTTTGCAGCTTGCTCTGCAATTATAGCAAGATGATACATGGTCCCTTGCACTCAGTTTCTCTCTTTGCGCTCACAATCATCCAAAATTTCCCTAAAGTATGTGGGTTGGTTGTGTGACAGTAAATTAACTAACTCAACTCCAATATTTTAGATTTACAACCCATAATAGATTTTTTCTGAAAATGTCACACAATTGCTCAACTGGTAACCCTTCCCTCACCCCTTACAATGATGATATTCATTGGGTAGGGAGATCCAGTGCTTCCACTGCCCAAGAACCTTTGGACCCAGTCCCTTCTTCCAAATATCCTTTGGTTGAGCCTCTTGATGATCCCCTTGCTCCTCAACGGCAAGCTTTGGTGCATCCCCTTGAGGAAATCAAAGACTCCAAAAATTCCTCCAATGAAACCTTGACCTGCGGTAGATCAAGGGTTTGCACTAGTGCTCCTAAGACCAAAGCTTCAACCCTTCTCTCACCTTTGATCCAGGCTCTCAATAAAAATGCCTCGCAATCTGGTCCAAGTGGTCCCAGTTTTTGAACTCTGGGCCTGAAGCAGCCAGACCAATTTATTGGGGAACACTCCCATAAACTTAGATCTTATCTAAAGTCCTGTAAAATAATTTTCTAAAACAATCCAAATAACTTTCCCTTCAATAGACATAACTTAATGTATGTGTCTTCCTTATTAGGGGACAGATCCTAGCAGTGGTTCAAACTGTATCTTGAACTATTATCCAATACTAGTCCCCCCTGTATTCTCAAAAATTAGGAAACGTTTGACAAGAAACTGTTCACCCTGTTTGGCAACCCCAACAAGGTGCAAAATGCCAAATACAAACTTAACAATGTAGTTATGAAGGAGAATAGTAGGGTTTCCATTTATATCTCTCATTTCCAAACTCTTCAGTCTTGCATCCAATGCAACAAAGACATACTCTCATTTCACTTTCAAAAGGGTTGACCCGCATTACTGAAAACTTGACAGGCTGAAAGAACCAAAAGAGAGGTTGAGCTAGACTCCGGTAGGCAGCCAGAAACACAAGTGAGTCACAGAAAACATCAACTAGAAGGTTAATCAGGAGACAAGGTCAATCTAGGATCCAACTTGATAGAGAGACAAAGATTGTGAAGAGACACTTACCCAACTGAGAGGACCTGAGAGCCCTAAGGGCGAACACAGGTTCTCAGTCAAGCATTAGAAATAGGAAACCATGAGCCAGATGCAGAGTGCGCGCACTGGGCAGATGATGACTGAGAAGCGCGCGGGCACGGACTCCAGACCAAAAGAAAGAAAATAAAACATAAGGAATAAAACAACAGAACAGGAATGAAGATGAAAGAAAAAGTCTAAGTTGAGATTTCTGACACCCTCCCTGGCTATTAATTTCATCGGACATGAATAAAGTCTAGGCAGTTCATCAGCGGTATGCGTGACAAAGCTTTGGTGAGGAAGTCGGCATAGTTTTTTTTAGACAAGGTTTTCTTCATTAGTATGGTGCCTTTGGCTATTTCTTCCCAAATGAAGTGATGTCAAAGGTCCAGATGCTTTGATTGGAAGTTGGATTGGTTTGCTTGCTGCAATGCCAACTTTATACATCCTTTGTTGTCCTCATGAATTGGAGTTGGTGCGTTAAAAACGCATCCCATCACTTCACTGAGGAAGGTTTGTATCCACAGAACCTCTTTTACCCCATCCCCAACTGACTTGTATTTGGCTTTGGTCGTAGAAAGAGAAACCGTTGCCTGCTTTCTTGATTTCCAAACTATCAGGTTCCAATTCCAGGTAACCACGATGCCGGAGATTGAGCGACGCGTGGAGGGACAAGTAGCCCAGTCAGAATCAACATAGGCAGAGAGTGAAGAGGACGGATTTCCCGCAGAGAACTCAATACCTTTGTGAGCTGTATGGGCGAGATAATTTAGTACCTTTAGCGCCCCGTTGTAGTGGGACATGCCTGGTGCATTAAGGAATTGCGCCAGGTAGTTGGCAGAGAAAGTAATATCATGTCTGGTGTTGATGCTTAAGTAATTGAGCTTGCCAATGATTTTCCGGTAATTGAGACCGGAGGCAATGAAGTCAGCTTTTTCTTTGTCTGTGGCTGGAAGAAGCTTGCTGTGGGGAACAAAAGGGACATAGTGTTCTTTGAACTTAGGTAGCAGATACTTGGCAGCAATGGAATTGATGTAAGACTCTTGAGAGAGCTTGATCAAACCAGGAGCCTGCAGAACGTTGATTCCCAGGAGCAGCGTATATTCTTGAAGGTATTTCACTTTGAACCGGTTTCCTATGAGAGTGGAGAATTTTTCTGGATGCTTGCTGAAAACGGCAATGTCATCTACATGTATGTATAGCCAGGTATCTTTGGAGAAGAATACACAATGATTGCTACTGCTTCTTTTGAACCCAGATTCCAACAACCAGTTGCTGAGAGTAGTTTACCAGGCTTGAGGGGCTTGTTTGAGACCGTAAAAAGCCTTCTTCAGTCGCAAAGTTTTCCCCAGAGGGACCTTCACATTTGGAGGAACATTGATATAGATCCGTTCTGCTAGCGGAGCATTCAGGAAGGCGGCCTTGACGTCAAGTTGGTGAAATTTTAGGTTGTTTCACAGAGCAAAAGAGATCAGAAGCCAAAGAGAGCTCTTGTCGCCAGTTGGTGCAAAGGTGTTGACAAAGTCAACTCCTTCAATCTGATTAAATCGCTGTGCACACAGTCAAGCCTTGAATTCCACAATCTTGTTTCTGGCATTTCTTTTTGTCCTAAATACCCAGATACACTTTATTTTTGAAAGGTTTTCAACGTTCTCCACCTCTTCCCATACATCATAGCTATCAATATTACCCACCTCCTTTTCCATCACATTAATCCATTCAAGCTTGTACTTGCTGTCCAGAGCTTGTTTGAGGGTCTTTGGATCTTCATAGTCAGCGTCAACCAGGTAGATTTGCAAATTGAGTCTTCTTGGATGATTGACAATATTGTTGGTTGATATTTCAAATACGGGATTTATCAACTTGGTTTCCAAGGCAAGGTCAGGAGAATCTGGTTGGCTGCCTTCAGAGTTGCCGGAACTGGTGATTTGAGGAGGCAAGAGATTGTTGTTGAGATTGGTAACATTGTGAGCAGAGGAATCAGCCAAGACAGAGGGTTCTATTTCTGGGAGAGGGTTGTCCAAGTCTGAGTTCAAGGGCACACCGGAGCCAGAGAAGTCGTTTTCTAAGAATTGTACATTTGCCGTGATGACAACCTTGTTATTAGTAGGATTATAAACCCGGTAATTGGAAAAGTCATTGGCAAATCCAACAAGAATTCCCTTAAAGCCAGATTGAGTGAGCTTGGATTGTCTGAGATGCTTGGGAATGAGAACAATTGAGGTGCATCAAAATGGTTTCAGGAAGTGGTAGTTGGCCTTTCTTTTGTACCAGAGTTCGTAAGGAATGAGGTAGTCATTTGAGGAGACAGGGAGTAAATTGAGGAGATTTGTAGATGTGTTTACTGCTTCACCCCACAGTCTACACGTCAGCTTTGCTTGCAACATGAGACATTGAGCCTTTTCCAGTATTGACCTGTTGGCCCGTTCTGCAAGGCCATTTTTTTGTGGGGAATAAGGTGGTGAGAGGAGGTGATTAATACCTGCTTCCAGGCAGAACAACTTGAATTCCTGACCGATAAACTCACCTCCATTGTTGGTCAATATGTTGACAATTTTGGAATTGTGGAGTTGTTCAACTTTCTTTACATATGTCTTGAAAGCATTGAGGGTTTTGTCTTTTGAATGAAGCAGAGCAACAGACTTGAATCGGGAAAACTGATCCACAATTGTAAGGAAGTAGCGGCTTCCACCAAAAGTAGGAATTGAGAAGGGACCAACTAGATCCATATGAAATGTTTCAAGCATTTGGGTGACAGGTTTGAAGTGGCTATTGAAAGGAGTTGAAATCATCTTCCCTATTTGGCAGGTTTAACAGTTTAACGAGTCAGGGAAGTTTGCGTCAGGAAAAAGAACCTTCAACTTGGAATTGCCTGCATGACCGAGTTCGAAGTGAAGATTGGAGGGAATGGAAGTTTTGAGGAGTGCTTTGGCCTTCTTCTGCTCAAATCTGATTCTGCACAGTTCTAGCAAGTTGTTGGAGGTAGACCCAATAAGCTCGAAGTTATCCAAGGTGATGGAAGACCCAGCAAATCTGACTTTCTTGATTGTAACCTCCTTGGACCTAAATTGTGATAAGGAAATCAAGCATCAATTGATGTTGGGTACAACCAGCAAATCTCTTAATTTGGTCCAAGATCCTTTGTGGTTGAGAAGAATAGCATCTCCTATGGCAACAGCATCAAGGGCATTGTTATTGTTGCCAGTTCCAATTTTGATTGTGGTTCTTCTAGGGTTGTGTATCCACCAAGGATCATTAACTATATGATGCGACGCCCCAGAATCAAGCACGGGGAGTAAGGAATTGGAGAGAGAGGAATTGTTTTTCAGGTATATCTGCGCACTGAAGTACGCAGAGTGCTCCTGAGGAGGTTCTTCAGAAATTGGAGAGGCTGTATCTGTGAGGTGAGCTTGTCCTTGTGAATTTTTGGAGGATTTGAGGTGAGGGTTGAGATGAGGATGCAGGTGCCAGCAACAGCTCTTGGGTTAATCTGCGAGGGGATTATGTTTGTCCTTAGCACATGGATGTTTGGGTTGCCTTCTTTTTGATTTTTCTTCCGGCAATTTGTACAGCGCCACCAAGGTTTTGTCAGTTGAGGGGCTTTTGGAGCTTTGAGTGGATTCAAGGTGAGTGACTTCTCGGAGCTTATTCAAGACTTTGGTGGGATGTTTTAGAATGTTGTCATTCAGGAGAATGGAGTCAACTACATGGTAGAATTGAGACGGCAATTTGGCCAGAATCGTGTAAATGAGGATGTCTGCGGGTATTCAAGACGGACAGTGGCCAGTTCGTTCATGAGCTTCCGACATTCTTGGATGTAAGCAGAGAGATCCCCGGTGAATTGGTAACAAATGAAGGAGAGCCAAATTCTTCCTTGGTTGGTAGTTGAGAGAGAAGCGTATCTTTCTGAGATGGCTTGCCAGATGGCTATAGGATTGGATTGATTTCTGGGATTGATGATGGCATCAAACGCAGTGTCTCTGAGGTGTTGAATAAGGATATCAGCAGCTTTTTAACCCTTATTTTTCTGAGCAGCGGTAATTGGTACGACTGGATCCTTGTTATCTTTGCCTTCAGTATATTTGAGGAGACCTTTTTGACAAAGATAGCTGCAAATACGTAGGGCCCAAGAAGATTAGTTTGACTCTTTGAGGATGGGTAGATTGCTCCGATTGGAGGTGTCTTTGCTGTCTGACATGGTATTGATCTTTTGGTTCTTTTAGTCTTGGGCCAAGAGTGAGCAATTTGGGACTGTAAATCTGAAAATTTGACAGGATGAAAGAACCAAAAGAGAGGTTGAGCTAGACTCCGGTAGGCAGCCAGAAACACAAGTGAGTCACAGACAACATCAACTAGAAGGTTAATCAGGAGACAAGGTCAATCTAGGATCCAACTTGATAGAGAGGCGAAGATTGTGAAGAGACACTTACCCAACTGAGAGGACCTGAGAGCCCTAAGGGCAAACACAGGTTCTCAGTCAAGCATTACAAATAGGAAACCATGAGCCAGATGCAGAGTGCGCGCAATGGGCAGATGATGACTGAGAAGCACGCGGGCACGGACTCCAGACCAAAAGAAAGAAAATAAAACATAAGGAATAAAACAACAGAACAGGAATGAAGATGAAAGAAAAAGTCTAAGTTGAGATTTCTGACAATTACTAATCCAAAAACTTGCAGTTGGGGGACATCAGACAACCTAAATTCTGCAGATAATTGATTGGGTGATTGAGCTTGATAATTTCTATCACAAAAATAACTGCTCTTGGCAAAAAAACCATGTATTTTCAACCTAGGATCCAAAGTAAGAAACTCTTTGAAGAAAAATTTCAAAAAATCTGAAAGACTCTAAACCAAATACAACCTTAAACTCCAACACAAAGGGGAAATCCATTTCCAAAACTGAAAAATTCCTGGACAAGTAAACCGGGATGCTCCAGATCAAGGAACGGCAAAGGAGGGAAAAGGAGGGGTTATGTATTTATTGTGGGGAAAAAAATGATTTCAATAGTTTTGAAAAGCAGCTAGACAGCCAAAAAATTAGCTTGTAGTTTTTCTAATACTCACAAGGAAAACTACGCATTATCTAAATTACAGCAAGTCAATCTTTGCACTTGCAAGTCACTTGGTGCTCAAAGTTTCAGATTTATCCTCTTCCATTGCAAAAATACTTCACATTGTGTTTTACTTGATTCTGGCGCTGATGTTTCTTTTATAAGTTAATTTTTTGCCACTTACAAAAATCTTATGCCTTCTGTGATAGATAAGTTTCCCATCTATTTAGTAAGTAGTGCAACCAAACCATCTCATTGGCTTTCCCAAAATGAAAAATGGACCTTTGCATTTTTCAATTTCCCCAGCTTTGAATGGGATTTTATTGTTTTGGATATTGCCAGAATTGAAAACACCATTGTAGGCCTCAACGTCCTAGTTTACTAAAATCCAGATGTGAATTGGCAAGAAGGAGTAATTAAAATTTGAACCTTGCAACCTCAGGATGCTAACCTTTCTTTCAAACAGGAATTAAACAGCCTACCTGACACTGTCATTGAATTGGATGACAATTTCCCACCAGGATATTTGCAATATCCTGACCTTCATTCCCAAGTTCCCTCTTCAGATTTAGGAGTTATTGCTTATCTTTCCCACATACCTCTTACTTTTTTCTTCAAAGAGAAACAGGTGCCTACCAAAAGGTGTATTTGGAGCTCCCAAATCCTCTTGCATTTTGAAAGTACTTCAAATCCAGTGCTCCAATATGACAAGATTGAAGATCTAGAAATAATTCAAGAGTCTTTACCTTTGGTTTAACATTACTTTTCAGACATCTCTTCAGCTGTAAAAGCAGATGAAATACCTCCTTCCTGTTCTTATGATCACAGGATCAAACTTATTAGCCCACCTCCAGCACCTGGACCAGTCTACTCTCTCTTGAAGCAGGAATCAACTGCACTTCAACAATACATTGCGGAAAATTTATCAAAAGGATTTCTTTGACCAAGCAATTCAAATACCAGATCACCCGTCCTGATTGTTCCAAAGAAAGAAGGCAGACTTTGACTTTGTGTTGAATACAGGAAACTGAACCAGGTAACCCAGAAGAATGTCTATCTAGTACTGCCTATGTCACACCTCCTTACTCTCTTCCACAGAGCTGCTTATTTCTTGAATTTAGAACTTGAAGGCGCCTATAAAATAATTTTCATTGTAAAAGTTCATGAGTATTTGACTGCAATGAGAACCCTGTTTGTTAGTTATGAGTATACCATCATGCCTTCTGGCCTCTGTAACTGTCAGCTTGCTACTATGTACAGAGAAACCTGTCAATAGCAACACAAAGCTATGAAAAATAAGAGTATCTCAATTAAAAAAATAAGGAGTGAGAAATCCATAAATATTATTACAGACATGAATTCCTCACCCAAAAGTAGGTAGGGTCACTCACTGACCCCACTCTTGAATTCCAAGTCCTTACATTTTTAAACTTATTAAAAAGAAAAGTACTAAAAATTACAACACCAGTATGGCACTTTTTGGCCATTCCAATATTTCACACGTTTTGTCACGTATAGGGTTTACACCTAAAATTCACTCAGAATTGAGGTGTTGTGTATTTTTTAGGAGTTACATGCCTAAATGTGTTATGTCAAAATTCCTGCGCGTAGCCCTGCATCATTACATATCCCTACGTACTCGTAGTAGCAGATTCCTGCGTACTAGAGACCCGCGCGCAGCTGATTCTGCCACGCACGCAGCGGATCCTACCCCGCACGCATCTGTACTGACTGATCCCCGCGTCTGGATCCGTTGTGACTAATCTGAAAACCAGGTACCACTCAGAAGAGCTACAACCTAGTTAGGGTTGCCTAGCATATGTAACAAGATGACATATGAATTCTTAATAATCTAAAAAGATCAAAACTTAAATAAAATTAATAAAAATTAAGTTTAGAACATTTTATAATAATAAATCAAAGATCAAGGATTACCACGTAAATCACTGACTCTGATCTTGGAGACAGCAAAAAACTACAAGGAGTGTTCATAAAAATTATTAAAAATTATCTACGTGATTGGCAGATGATGGAAAATTAGTAAACATCCACATTTTCCCGCTTTAAAGCAATAACAATAGTACAAATGAAGGATGGGTACAGAATGATCAAATTTACGCCATAACAGATTAAAAGATCCTGTGGCTAAAATAGTACAGAAATCCAGCAGATCTAAGGACAGCTGATTGACAGCACCAAGTGGACGTGCCAATCCTTCCTTGACTGGCTTGCCAGCCTCAGCCCACAAGCAGAAACCTCTCTACGTGCCCTGAGAAGCTCAAAATCAGCCCAAAAAGGTATTTATACAGACCTCTTTGGATCCATTATTCCATCATCAGTTTACCAGGAATTATTATTATCAATCAGACACTGTTTCATTGTTGATCAAGTGCTAATATGAAGATAAGCAAGTGATTTATGACTTAGTCTGTAGTAGTATTATTTATTCTTATTAACCAATCAACCCTTGAAGTTTAGTCAAGCAATCCACCCCATCTGCTCTGAAACCCTTCCAATTAATTCAGGATTCTTGTTGTAAAGTTCTCAGAGTGAGTGTTTCCCTTCCTGTTTTGGCTATTTGTGCTGTTATGCCCTGCCATTAGTGGAATAAGTCCTTTCTAAGGCACCCATCTTTATTCCAAGGTTCTCAAACTGCCTAAGGAGGCCCCTTGAAGAGAGGTTGCTATTCTGTAAAGATCCCCAGTAGTATAATATTGTGGCCCCTCTTTTATATTATATTGAAAACCATTTATTACCAAACCAATTAAACCTTGCAACTGCTCTTATTATACCATTTATTTGAGCTTCTAAGTGTTTATTACTGGAATAATAATAATAATTATTATTCCAGTATTTTCATCACTCTCTGTAGTTAAAGGACTGCAAGGTTCCTGGTATCAGAGAGCTGACAGTAACACTCCTTCCACTTTTCAAAATTTTGTCAACAACATTTTTTTTGACCTTGTAGAGAAATACCTTGTGGTGTTTCTTGATGATATACTTTTCTACTCAAAAAATCTTCATTATCAAATTGCACATGTGCAAGAGGTGCTGAAGCAACTTCAAAAGAACAACTTGTTTGCAAAAGCCTCTAAGTGCAAACTTCATACTCATTCTCTCCAGTTTTTAGGTGTCATAGTCTTGCAGAAAGGACTATTGATGGTCCCAGCCCAACACCAACACATATTGGACTGGCCCGCACCTTCCTCTGTTAAATAACTTCAAATTTTCCTTGGCTTCAGTAGTTTTTACCTGAGATTTATTGAGCATTACACCAAGAAGACTGTGAATCCTACTAAACTTATCAAAAAAACACTCATTTTTTTTTACAGAACTATCTGCTTTGGAGTTTTCAGCCCTGAAGAAAGCCTTCACCACTGCTCCAGTATTTGCTCATTTGAACAAGGTAGCTTTCACTATTGTGGAAACAGACACAAGTGAATATGAAATTGCAGGATTAATCTTTCAGTTTTCTTCTTCTTCTTCTCTTTTTCATCCTGTAGCCTTCAAGAATATCAAATTTCTTGCTTCTGAGCTTAATTACAAGATTAATGACAAGGAACCTCTTGCAATTGTTTAATGCTTGGAGAAATGGTGTTCATAACTTTTGTCAGCTTGCTACTATTGCAGAGAAAAATGCAAAAGTAACAGAAATAACATGAAAATAAAAATAATAAAATTAACCTAAGAAGGAGTAGGAAAACCATATATATTACTGCAAAAGTAGATTATCCACCCAAAATTAGGTAGGGTCACTCACCAACCCCACCCTTGAAATCCAACTCCTTATATTTTTAAATAATTAAGGAAAGGAAGACCAAAATACCACAGCACCACTATTGAACTTTTTGGCCTCTTAAATATTTCACATGTATTGTCACGTATAGGTTTCACACCTAAAATTCCGTCAGAATTGAGGTGTTGTTTATATTTTGAGAGTTACAGACGGAAATGTGTTCTGTCACGTTTCCCGCACACAGCCCCGGCAGCCAATGCACCCACGCGCGGCTGAGCTACAGCTCTGTCACTTTGTCAAAGCTGTGTACTAAGCCCCGGGCCTCTGACAAGTAAGCAGCCGCAGGACTATGGGTTGAAAAAGTGACAGGCAGCCTGAGAAACCCAGGCACTGCGTAAACATGCTAAAACCTACACAGGAACATTCTACATATGTAATAGATGTTCCCTTGGATAGTAGATAGTCTAAAAATACATAAAATGATATAAAAATACTTAAATAACCTTTATACATATTTTTTATTAGATATAATTCAAAGTACCAAAAATGTTTATAATAAGATAAAGACTACTTCTAAAAATATATTAAAATAATTTGATATACTTTTATGGAAAATTCTAGACATCAATACTTTTGTGACATACCAAGCAAACTAATGATTTAAGAATATTACATGAATACCCATGACTTATATTTTTCAGTAATTATTTTGGTAAATCAGCTGAATTTCGAAAATAAGGAATAAAATCAATATCATGAATTTATTCAAATTATTTAATACATAAAGAGAACTCACCTGACATCAGAATATCAGGAGGAACTTCTATTAAAATAATTATTAACTTACTGGGAAAATTTACTAAGGATAATTAATTAAATAATAAATAAAAAGGACAGATTAGTGTTATTCACACGTCCAAACATCAATTATAAAGTAGAATAATTCCCATACCCTGTGGAATTAGATTCTACCTGTGTTACAGCACCAAGAACCCGTGACAGGCTACCATTGGTTACCCTGCTAGCCTCAGTGTCTGTCCCTTTGAGCCCCTGTACCCCTCAGAAGGATAATATTGGGACTCAAAAAGCTATAAATAAAGAGCTCTTTTGAGGATATTGATACCCAGAGACCCAGTTATATTTATATCCAGAAACCGTGCCAAGGTAATAAAATACTTATAAGAGATAAGTAAGTGATTTATGGCTTTATTCTGATTAATAATATCTGCCCCCAACCCTTTTTATCAATTTAAACAGCTGAACAACCTTATAACCCCAGTATACAGGTTTAACCCATCAGTGCGCGTCCCAAACAGGTAACCAAAGTATTTAATAATATACCAGTGAGTTTAGTATCCTTTCTCTCTTGTGGAAGCTTGGTTAAAAAGCCCTGCCACTCCACCGTGTATTTTATATGCATATTGTCTTTGGGCAAAATATCCTTTAAACTAAAGGGCCCAAAGTAACCAGGCCTACATGTTTTCATACTAAATTCCCTGAAGAGAGGTGTTAAGGATCCCCGATATAATTGTGGCCCCTCTATCAAAATATTTAATAATCAATTTATCCAAATTTATTTTAACAATAAACCATATGCAAAGCAATTAACCTTTCAATAAGCTTTGTCCAAATATTTTATGGAATTTCCCTGCATTTATTGAATAATATATTTATTATTCATTCTATCACGTCTGGTAGCTAAAGGATCAAAAGTGTCTTGGAATCCAGGAGGCTGACACCTTTTGAGTCTTATGGAACCCCTTGAGGTTTTAACTAATGAAAATTCTATTAAATACTTCATGAGCTCAAAATTCCTTACACCCAGACAGGCACATTGGGTCAAATTCCTCTTTGAGTTCAAATTTAAGATGACTTACCTCCCCAGTAACTGATTCTTTATCACATTGGGACAACACTCACCCAGGGGGGGGGGGGGGAGCACCTTTTCCAATAAATACCCCAAAAGCGTTAGGAAACTCTTCTCTAATCAGTCTTCCCAACTCAGTTCAATAATCACTCACCTTTGAGACACAGCTTCCAAACTTCAACAAGCTCAACTTAACAACCCCAAGTGTAAAAAACTTTGCAAGAGTGCAAAATTATTAGATAGTGACTATAGTATTGAAAAAGTGAATAATTAGTTGATAAAGATTTTTTAGTAGTCCCTGATAATCCTTGCACTAAGTTAGATATTTTTTATTCTTGGAATTATTCTCTGCTTCCTGTTCATCATGGGAAGAATAAAACCTAAGAATTGATTGCACAAGACTTCTATTGGCCTGGTATGGCCTAGAAATTAAATGACTATGTTAGCACGTGACATGATGAAATCATAACAAGTCCTGAAAACACCAGAATTATGGGATGCTCCAGCCGCTTCCTATCCCACCTATTCATTTTCACTTGTTGTCAATGGATTTCATTTTGCAATTACCTATTTCTAGTGGTTATGATGATATTTTAGTAGTAGTAGATCAATTATCAAAGATGGCCTTATTCCTTCACAGTAATGTGATTGCCTCTTCATATGACCTAGCTAATTTATTCATAGAATATGTATTTTTGAAACATGCACTCCCTGATAATAAATTTAGTGATTTTGGATCATTGTTTGGCTCTAGCTTCTGGAATTTGCTATGCTAGAATTTGAAGATCACTTGCAATCCATCAATGACTTGCCACCATGAAACAGATGGGCAAACCAAGCAAGTTAATCAGATCCTCAAACAGTATCTTCAAATTTACATTGCCAGCAACAGGAAAACTGGTCACAATGGCTCCCATTAGCCAAATTTGCCTACAACAACTCCACTCATTCCTCAACCAAACAGCCATCCTTGGGGGGTATTCCAACCGGATCTGAGTGAGTTTCAATCAGATTTTGGGACAAATCCAAGGGAAAGTCCAATGATACAATTTCTGGGAATTCCTCAAGAAGACCTTGATCAATAAGATAACCAATGAAAAATTCCAATAAAAAGAATAAAATGATAAAAATATATTTTATATATATTTTTGTAGTTTTACGTGATATTTTAACATGAAATAATTTTAATACTCACTGTTGTGATTTATCTTTTGCTTTTTCTTTTTCTTTTTCTTTTTCTTTTTCTTTTTCTTTTTCTTTTTCTTTTTCTTTTTCTTTTTCTTTTTCTTTTTCTTTTTCTTTTTCTTTTTCTTTTTCTTTTTCTTTTTCTTTTTCTTTTTCTTTTTCTTTTTCTTTTTCTTTTTCTTTTTCTTTTTCTTTTTCTTTTTCTTTTTTTTTCTTTTGAAGATGGAATGTTGTTTTTGATATATCTTCCAATCCTTGTGCAGCCTTAATAAATAATTGAATTTTATAATCCTTTCCAATTCAAGCTCATTTTCTTTTGAAGGTTTTTGCTTACCATAAAGAAGCTTTTCCTGTTGTTGCTCAGGAGTTATAATAACAGGCACAAAGTTATGCATTTTTTCTTCTTTTTTCTGTTTAAGAAGATTCAAATAATGATTAATCAATTCTCCATTGGTCTTAAGCTCCACTGGAAAAATGCAAAAATCAAAAAAATAGGTTATAAGTATTTTTCCTTATTTTTAACAATAAATTTACTGGTCCAAGGAATAAAAAATTGAATAATTATGCAGGGATATTTCCTGGCCAGACCCCCAGTTGTGAGCTCTCTGATACCAGGAATCTTGCAGTCCTTTAACTGGAATAATAATATTTCAAAAATAAACACTTAAAAATCTCAAATAATAAATATTTTGACAGATGGTGCAAGGTTTGCTTTGTTTGGTTAAAAAGGTTTTCAATATGTTATAGAAAGAGGGACTGAAGTATTATACTACTGGGGATCTTTACAGAAAGACAACCTCTTTTCAAGGGGCCTCCTTAGGCAGTTTAAGAACCTTGGAATGATAATGGGTGCCTTATAAGAACTTATCCACTGATATGCCTGGTGTGGTGACCAATTTGGGACACCTTGGGAAAAGGGGAAATTTTATAAAAAAAATTTCTATCTAATCTTTCATTTATATATGAAAAAAAATATTCTGTGTCACTATGGCAACTCTTACATTTTCTGTTTCTCTAACTTCTTCCTCTCCTAGAAGCTTAGGAAATGCTCTCCAGGGCGCTCCAATCCCCGGATCCTTTTTTCAACTCCCTCTCTTTGTGCTTGGCAACCGGTTTTTTGGCAAGCATGCAAAAAAAATTGTCATCATCCTCATTGACCATCTCCTGTCCCAATCCTATCCATCAAATCATAAACCATTGATCCACCCTCCTACATCTGTCCGTTGATGCCAATGAAGGCCACCAAACATTCCAATTTCAATCACCTTGTCCCCCCAGCTTTGCTTATCTGATGGACCAGCAAGCTATTGCTTGCTGCCATCAGTGTCATCCTTTGTTTCCAATGAAACTATCAGGAGGCCTTGCTGACAGCTGTTTTGAATCTGTCACACAAGTCCATTGCCTGTCTTGCATCCTTCTATCCCCCACCTGTTCTTATGGCTGTCAGTCTCATTTCCTGTTGCCAATCACCTGCTTCCCTCAACTCTCATTGCCAACACTTGCATCCATGGAAGTTTGGAAATGCCTCACACCTCAAAATATTCTTGCACCTTTTGCAAGCCTTGCAGCTTGCTGTAGTCTGCAAGGCCGCTGCTGCTCATCTCTGCTGCTGGTTTTTTTCCCCTTTCAAATTACTTTTTTGTCCCTTCTTAATTTTTTTTATTTATATCATGTGTCAGCTTGTTACTATATACAGAGCAAAACTGTCAAATAATGAAAAATAAGAATACCTCAATTAATAAAGCAAGGAGTGAGAAATCCATAAATATTATTACAGGAATGGATTCCTCACCCAAAAGTAGGTAGGGTCACTCACTGACCCCACTCTTGAATTCCAAGTCCTTATATTTTTAAAATAATTAAAAAGAAAGGTACTAAAAATTACAAAGCCTGTATGGCACTTTTTGGCCATTGTAATATTTCACAAGTATTGTCACGTATAGGGTTTAAACCTCAAATTCACTCAGAATTGAGGTGTTGTGTATATTTTAGGAGTTACATGCGGAAATGTGTTATGTCACAATTCCCGCGCGCAGCCCCGCATCATTACATAACCCTATGTACTAGTAGCAGCAGGTTCCTGCGTACTAGAGACCCGAGAGCAGCTGATTCTGCCACGCACGCAGCCGATCCTACCCCGCGCGCATCTGTACTAACTGATCCCCGCGCCTGGATCAGTCGTGACTAATCTGAGAACCAGGTCCCGCTCAGAAGAGCTACAACCTAGTTAGGGTTGCCTAGTATATGTAACAAACGGAAATATGCATTACTAATGATCTAAAAAGATCAAAACTTATATAAAATTAATGAAAATTAAGTTTTAAACATTTTTTAATAATAAATCAAAGATCAAGGACTACCATGTAAATCACTGATCTTGATCTTTGAAGACCACAAAACAATACAAGAAGTGTTCATAAAAATTATTAAAAATTATCTACATAATCAGCCGATAATGGAAAATCATTAAACATCAACATCTGCACGCTTCAAAGCAATATCAATAGTAAAAATGAAGAATGAGTACAGAATGATCAAATTTACGCTATAACAGATTGACAGATCCTGTGGCTAAAATAGTACAGAAATCCAGAAGATCTAAGGACAGCTGATTGACAGCACCAATTGGACGTGCTAATCCTGCCCTGACTGGCTTGCCAGCCTCAGCCCACAAGCATAACCCTCTCTACGTGCCCTGAGAAGACCAAAATCACCCCAAAAAGGTATTTATACAGACCTCTTTGGATCCATTATTCCACAATCAGTTACCAGGAATTACTTATTATCAATCAGACACCGTGCCATTTTTAATAAAGTGCTTATATGAAGATAAGCAAGTGATTTATGACTTAGTCTGTAGTAGTATTATTTACCTTTATTAACCAATCAACCATTGAAGTTTTGTCAAGCAATCTACCCCATCTGCTCTGAAACCCTTCCAATTATTCCAGGATTTTCGTGGTAAAGCGCTCAGAGTGAGTGTTACCCTTCCTGTGTAGGCCATTTGTGCTGTTAAGCCCGGCCATTAGTGGAATAAGTCCTTTCTAAGGCACCCATATTTATTCCAAGGTTCTTAAACTGCCTAAGGAGGCCCCTTGAAGAGAGTTTGCTAGTCTGTAAAGATCCCCAGTAGTATAATACTGTGGCCCCTCTTTTATATTATATTGAAAAAAATTTACTACCAAACCAATTAAACCTTGCAACTGCTCTTATTAAATCATTAATTTGAGCTTCTAAGAGTTTATTATTGGAATAATAATTATTATTATCATTCCAGCATTTTTATCACTCTCTGTAGCTAAAGGACTGCAAGGTTCCTGGTATCAGAGAGCTGACATCATGCCATTCATTTGCAAGTCTGAATTTTCACATCACTATCATCCATCTTTTATCTTAAAATATGCATGCACTCACTTGTTTGCTACTTATAGGTGTAATCCAAATGGGATGCAAGTATGGGCCTCTATGGCCTATTGAAAAACCACATGGAGCATGCAGGCATGTGTGGATTTCACAGATTTGGGGAAACTGGCCCCAAAACACATGACATAAGACATTTGGTACACAGGCCATCACTGTCCTGTTGGGATGGATGGGTCATCCAAACCAAATGGGCTTGAGGGGGCATCATTGGGCCTCTTCCACATTCGGGGCATACTTGGCCAGCTGGGCTTGCCCGCCAAAGTAGTTGTTTTGTGATTTTGGGCTGGGGCGGCCTGTTGGGGCTGTCACCCCTGTTGCGGTCCGCTTGGGGCCGCTGTTTCTTGCTCATGGGCTGTCAAGGGGCCCAACGACCCCCCCAGGGCTGTTCTAGGGGGGTAGAGGGACTCAAAATGGAGTCCCCCCACCCTGGTCATGGTTGCCAAACCAGTTGCAGCCACAGGAGCTGGGACTTACGGTCCCGGCCCCCTCCCCTCCCCTTGCTCAACATCCAAAGGGAGGGGGATGGCTGGTGGACTACCACAAGCCACCAATACTGCCCAGGCTTGTTGCAGAAAGGTGGCCGGCAGTGGGAGGGGATTTCATCACACCTCCACCTGAGCAAACAAACAATGGGGCGCTCTCCCCCCCCATTACCAGGGGGAGGCGCCAAGGGTTGGGGGGACCTGATCCCCCTCCAGCCCACTTGACTTTTGATACGGCCCAGGCTTGTTGCATCAAGGCAACCAGCGGTGGGGGGATTTCATCACCCTCCCACCTGTGCAAAGTAGAAAGAAACAAACAAGCATGGCGCTCCCCCCCCCCCGTTATTGAGGGGGAGGCGCCAAGGGCTGGGGGGACCTGATCCCCCTCCAGCCCACTAATCTGTCTGTCTGCCAGGGGAAAACTTTGTCCCAGGAAACCAGCAGGGGATTTGACCACCCCTGCTGGTAACCTAGGTAGGAAAGAGGGGGGGTGGCATGTCCACCAGTTACACCCCCCCTGTGTGACTTTGACACCAGACCCAGATGAGTTCTGGGACCCACCTGGCCCATGTGTGGGGCCAGGGGCTGGTTGCATGAGGCAACTACCCAGTATGTGAGGTTGAAAGGGATAACAGGGCCGGTTGGAAAAGACAACTGGCCAGTGGATTGAACAGCAAATGGGCTGGTTCAGCCCTGTGTAGGTGGAAACACTGGTTCTTACTGGAATAAGCTGATTTTGAGGGTACAGGGACTGATGCCATGTGGGATGATGCAGCCCAAACCAATTAAAAGGGCCTGTAGAGTCCTTTAGAGGCGGAAAGTTCAAATTTCCTGCTGTTGTATCATGTGCCCACAAGAGGCCAATCTTTTGTACTTAAGGAGCCCTTCTCCCTGCTGTTTTCCATCTATAATCATTTGAATTCATCCAATCAATTATCAAACATATTTCCCCATTATGAGAGCCCATTTTTCAGCTCTCTGATACCAGGAAACTTGCATTCCTTTAGCTAAAGAGAGTGATCATAATACTGGAATAATAATATTCCAAAAATAAACACTTAAAAAGCTCAAATAATAAATATGTTTAGAGCTGGTGCAAGGTTTAATTGGTTTGGTTAAAAAGGGTTTCCAAATTTTATAAAAAGAAAGGCCACAGTATTATACTGCCAGGGATCTTGACAGACATACAACCTCTCTTCAAGGGGCCTCCTTAGGAATTTTATGAACCTTGGAATGATAATAGGTGCCTTCTAAAGACTTATCCACTAATATGGCTGGGTAAAACAGTACAAAGGCCAAAGCAGGAAGGTAAACACTAACTCTGAGCAATAATCCACAAAAAAGCTTGCAAAGATTTAGTTAAAGGGTTTAAGGGCAGATGGGGTTGGTTGCCAGAATAAACTTCAATGAATCAGGTTGATTGGTTTGCGGAAGTAATATTAATACTGCCAACTAGTTCAAAAATTACTTGCTTATCTCTTCATAAGAACTTGACTAACAATGACGCGGTGTCTGATTGATAATAATAAATTCCGGGTAAAACTGCAGGGGAATAATGGATCCAAAGAGGTCTTTATAAATAACTTTTTGGGTTTTAATGAGCTTCCCAGGGAATATAGAGAGGTTTCTTCTCATGAGCTGAGGCTGGCAAGCCAGTCAGCGCACAATTTTTATGTGCACTTGGTGCTTTCAATCAGCTGTCCTCAGATCTTCTGGACTTCTGTACTATTTTCTCCACCGGATCTGTTAATCTGTTAATTATTTTATTCTGATCGTTCTGAACTTGTCTTTTATTTGCACTGTTAATATTGGACTAAAGTAGAAAGATTTTGATATTTATCAATTTTCCATCATCTGCTGAGCACATAAGTAATTTGTAATAATTTTTATTCCCACTCCTTGTAGTGTTTTGTGGTCTCAAAAGATTAGGATCTGTCTGTTTTGTGGTAATCCTCAATATTTGATTTTTAATTCAAAATACTTTAAAATTAATTATATAATATTTTTATTTAGGTTTTAGGGCTTTAGACCATTTTTCATGCATATTTCACATTATTACATATGCCAGGTAAACCCTACTAGGTTGTAGCTCTTGTGAGTGGTAACTGTTGTCAGATTTGTCACAACTGATCCTGATTCAGGGATCAGTCCATTCAGATGTGTGCGGTGTGGTATGCCAAACTTTCCTGATAGCCATCAGACTCAATTATTTAGTGGAAGTATTACTCCAATTATAAAAAAAAACCTCAGAAATGGACTAAACCCAAAATAGCTCATAGTCACTCAGCCAAAGCACCTCTGTATCTATCATGGTTTAGATGATAAAGCCCAGCAAACCTCCAACTGTTGAAAACTCATACCCAACCAGGTGTCAAAGCTCTGTGGAAGGCATAAAGAGATAGCTTGGAAACCCTCAAGTACATAGCAGTAACAGCTTACCCTCAACACCAGGACCATGTACCAACCCTGTCACCTCAGCCACAATGCAGCAATACAGATACAGGAGGCAGTGCAGCTAGTTCAGCTCCTGTCACCTCACCAAACAATTGGGAAAATGTACATACAGAAGGCTGCGCAGAAGTATACAGGAACAGTGAAAGCAGGAGGAAGTGAAACCATTCTTAACCAGAACCAAACATATAATCAAATATACATACAGGAGGCTGTGCAGAAGCATACAGGAACATTATAGGCAGGAGAAAGTGGAAACAGTCTCAAACAATACCAAAAAAACCACCAGTACAAGTAACACAGGGCTAACCAGGAAAATATGCAGGAAGCCAGAACCATGCAGCACCAAACAAACAACCAGTACAGGTACCACAGGGCTGCCCAGAAAAATATGCAGGAAGCCAGAACAATGCAGCACCAAAAAAAACACCTGTACCAACCACAAGACTACACAGCAACATATGCAGGCAGTCAGGGCCATGCAGTACCAAACTAACCATCAGCACACAAGAGGAACAAACAAAATAACAGTACAAGTAAACTCTACCACTTCACAGAAATACAGGCAGGAAGAAAAGTCAGTACCAAATAGGCAACCAGAACCAGACCAACCTTATCAGCACCTCACAGCAATTTATGAAAGGCTGTGCAGTCATGAAAACCCTGTAAAATATTTTCCCAATCAGCAGGATTGCCTCAGTTTCATGCAGTGTCTTTTTTCCAACCAGCAGAATTGCCTCAGTTTCATGCAGTTTCTTTTTCCAACCTGCTAAAATGTCTCATATACCTTTATCCCACTGTAAAAGGGGAAGCCCCAGGGCACCCTCAGGGGAAGCCCTGAGCATCCCCTGAGGACCAGATTTTCTATTTAAGGAGGGCCTCTCTGCCCTATCCAGGTTGTATCAGCATGCCAACCAGCTCTCCCCATCAACCCATCAGTGGTCATCTGTGGTGCCTACCCAGAAAAAAAATATTATCAGTGAACCAGTTATTAGAGGAAACAAGAAATCAAAAACCAAGTTATTACTCAAATTTAACCAAGTTAAACCAGCCCATAAGGTTCCAGAATATGGGTTCTTCTGTGACCTAAATATTCAGCACCAAATTAAAGAAGGACCACCCATCAATCAAAAAATATCCTTATAAAGAAAGAGGTCACTACAAAAAAATCTACCAACCTTTCCTCTACCCAGCCTTCCTGTGGGTAATCCATCCTTGGGTCCTCTCCTTATCACCCCTTTAATAAACCCTTGAACCCTTTAAAGTTGGGATATTGGTCAAGATCACATATATCTGAGAAACCATTTACCAATACCCTTAACACATCTGGCCCACTCTTCAGCAAATCCTACCAACCCACAGCTAATAATTAACCATAGGTTTGATCTGAGGCCTATATTAAGGCTAAAACAAAACAAGCCACCAATAAAGAAAATTGGAAGACTTACTAAATTTTAGAAGGGCAGGAAATTCAAAACCACACCAGTTTACCAACACTCTAAAGGAGTAAAACTAATACTGAATTCACCTTGAAAGACTGCCAGAAAGCTATTTTCTAAATTTAACCTTATCCCATTAGGAGTCTCAAAGAAGGGTAGGACCCGCTGTGTGTGTGTGGCAATATTGGCTGCGCGCAGGCAATTCAAAACCACACCAATTTAAAAATACTTTAAAGGAGTAAAACTAATACTGAATTCCCCTTGAAAGACTGCCAGAAAGCTATTTGCTAAATTTAAGCTTATCCCATTCAGAGTCTCACAGCAGGGTAGGACCCGCTGTGTGTGTGGCACTATTGGCTGCGTGCGGGACTTCTGTACGCGGTAATGTGATGCTACAGGTACATAGAGGTTGTGTAGGGACACAGGACTGCGCATGGGAAATTTTGACATAACACATTTCCGTGTGTAACTCCTAAAATATACACAGCACCTCCATTCTGACTTAATTTTAGGTGTGAAACCTATACCTGACAATATTTGTAAAATATTAAATTGGCAACAAGGTGCCATATTGGAGCCATGAATTTGTGGTCAATTCTTATTTAATTATTTAAAATATGAAGGAGTATTATTTTAAGGGTGGGGTCAGTGAGTGACCCTACCTAACTTTTGGTGGGGAATCCATTTCCGCAATAATATTTATTTATTACCCACTCCTTCTCAATATTTTATTTATTTATTTATATATTGTATTTTTGTTACTTTGACAGGTTGCTCTGTACATAGTAGCAAGCTGACATTGACAAATTGTTTTTGGTAGGTGACGTATCTGGATTTGAAAAGAAATTCCAGGAAAGATTCCCCGGATCTAAGTTTCAAAATACTCAAAACATTCTGGGAATGAAAATTGAGCTGGAGGAGAACAGCATCTACCTAAGTCAGCCCAATCACATCAACACCGGACTGGAAGAACTTGGCTTTTTGGATGCAAAGGAAAACTCTTCTCCTCTGGCCCACATGAAAACAACTTAGACAAGCCAGAAATGAAGACCATGAGGGGTTCAAGCAACTAAATATCAACTTCTACTCAGCCATTGGCCTCTGCACTATTAATTTTGGACTAAAGTAGAAAGATGTGGATATTTATTAATTTTCCATCATCTGCTGAGCACATAGGTAAGTTTCAATGATTTTTACAGCCACTCCTTGCAGTATTTCCAGGCCCTCAAAGATCAGGATCTGTCAGAGTTGTGGTAATATTGAATATTTGATTATTCATTTAAAATACTTTAAAATAAATTATATAATAATTTTATTTAAGTTTTAAGGTTTTTATATTATTTTCCATGAATATGTAACACTATAAAATATACTAGGTGAAACCAACTAGGTTGTAGCTCTTTTGAGCGTTACCTGTTTTCAGATTTGTCACAAAGAATTCTGACGCGGGGATCAATCCAGAAAAATGCGGGCGGGTAGGATCTGCTGCATGGGTGGCAGGAGTATCTGCCCGCGGGACTTCTTTATGCAGGAATCTGAGGCTACAGGTACACAGGGGTTGTGTAGGGACACGGGAATGTGCGCAGAACCATGAAATAACACATTTACACGTGTAAATCCTAAATTATACACAAAACCTCAGTTTTGACTGAATTTTGGGTGTGAAACCTATATGTGAAAATATGTGTGAAATATTAAGTTGGCCAAAAAGAGCCATGGTGGTGCCGTGATTTTTGGTCAATTTTTGATTAATTATTTGAAATATGAAGGAGTTATAATTCAAGGGTGGGGTCATTGAGTGACCCTTCCTTATTTTGGGAAGGAATCCATTTCTTCAATAATTTTCATTGATTTTTTACTCCTTCTTAGGTTATATTTAATATTTTTATTTATTTTATATATTTTTTATTTTTGTTACTTTGACAGGTTGCTCTGTACATAGTAGCAAGCTGACAGATTTTTTCTATCTTAAAGGGGGTGGTTTTAATAACTAATTGAAAGGTGTCTTTGATTATAGGCTTTATCCGGGTAGCCTTGTGAAAACCCTTGAAAAGCACATTCAGTTTGGCTTCCCTAGACAACCAAGAAATGCTCCTCTGTTTGCTGCTGTTCCAAGAGACCAAGCCTCTGTACACCAGACATAAATACCTGGATTGAAAGTTGGGGGTTGTTGGACCATTGGCCAAGGATGCATCCGTGAACACCCCCAGAGGAGTGCTAGTCACTTTGAATGGTACCTCCAAGCACCTTTAAGTTCATTCCAATGGGTTGTTCCAGGTTTGGAAAAGGATCTGAAAAGACTGGTCCTGGAAATCTTATGTCAGGTTGTGTGTACCAGGCAATTTGATTAAGAAGACCAACTTATGAGCAATAGTTGATGTTGAGCACCCTGAAAATCTTGTGTTCTTTGTTGCTTGCCGGCTTGAGTTGAAGACCAGGGGTCAGGGGTGAAGATGATTCTTTGGCTCCTAAGAGAACAAGTTCATCTAGCCCCGTGTTGATATGGTTGGGATGACTTAGAAGGATGGAATCCTCTTTGAGTTTTATGTTCATGCCAAGAATAGTTTGAGGGGTTTGAGCAGTTGAACCAGGGAATATTTCCAGGAATTTCTCTTCAAATTTGAGGCCTTTCCCTACCAGGACAAGGTCATCTACATGGAACAAGAGTTTTTATGTTTGATTGTCAGAAACATTGAAGAAAAATCAGAGATGAATTGACCAAAAACCAAGGAATGAAACACAACTAGTAACAAGGCATGTATGAGAGCGTTGAAAGGAATAATCTCAGAAAGTGAGAATAACATGAAAGAAACATCCAACCAGGCAGGCATTGAAAGATTGACGTCAAGGTGGTTGTGATTTGTGGATTGGGAAGTGAGGCTTGATTGAATTTGGTGGACTGAAGATGATAGGTGGTTCAGAGACGGTTGTAGGGGTCAAGCAGGGGGAAGAACTTGAAGTGAAAGGAAAGGAGATTGTGATAGATGAGGATTTGAAAGTGATGAGTCAGCATGAGATTGTTTGAAGTGGATTTACATCTGTGACCTGAGTTCACCTGGGTGAGGAGATTTTGGACTCAACTGTGCTTTTTATGGGCTGTAGTTTTTGTGAGATGAAGGTCCGCGGTCTCTAGTCCAGCAATCAAACACCCCTCCATGCCTGATGAGACTTCAGCTGACAAGACACAAGAAAAAACATGAAAAAACGCAAAAAAAAACAAAAAAAAGGAAACACTTGGCATGGAAACAAAAAAAATGAGTCATCAGTTTGCACAAGACTTGTTCAAAAAATTGCACAAGACTTGTTCAAAAAATTCAGTTCTTGCCGGCGCAGAATTTCACTAAGAGACTGAGGTTTTGAAAAAAACAGGATTAAGTCAGCGCATCTGCAGGCATACATTGGGAGTGGATGAGTTTGATACTTATGTTGCCCTGATCTAGCTTGTTTTGCATGCCTTTTGTTTTAAGATTGAGATGGCGAGTCTTTGAGTTGGACCCAAACTTCCAAATCTTGTCTTCCAGGCTGCTGTTGTCTATTTTCAGGGGAATTTTTCTCAAGTCAAGTTCAAATATTTCATTGACTAGCGCTTTGATCCAGGTGGCTTCATTAAAGCCATTGCCCAGGGCATTTAGTTTGGCATCAGTGGAGGACCAGGAAATGTTCCGTTGCTTGCAAATATTCCATGAGATCATACTATGGCCAAAAATGCATGGTAGCCATTTTGAGACTTGCAGGTGTTTGGGTCATTGGCCTAGGAAGCATCCATGAAGAATTCTAAGGTGGCCCTTGATGGGTCAAATTTCAGCAGGATTTTTTGAGTTTTGGTTGCTTTGAGGTAGGGCCAGGTTTTCTTTAGTTCTTTCCAGTGAGTTAGTCGTTCTTTGGCAGAGAATCTTGCTAAGCTTGATACCGCAAAACTCACATGTGGTTTGGTGTAGGAAGATATATGGTTGAGGAGGCCAATGCCTTATTTGAATTTGATATTTAGTTGCTTGAACCTCTCATGGTCTTCATTGCTGGCTGGTCTAAGTTTTTGACCTGGGGAAGAGGAGAAGAGGTTTCCTTTGCGTCCAACAAGCCAAGTTCTTCCAGTCCGGTTTTGATGTGATTGGGCTGACTTAGGTAGATGCTGTTCTCCTCCAGCTCAATTTTCATTCCCAGAATGGTTTGAGGATTTTGAGAGTTAGATTTGGGGAGTCTTTCCAGGAATTTATTTTCAAATCCAGATCTGTAACCTACCAAAATCAAGTTGTCAATGTCAGCTTGCTACTATGTACAAAGAAACCTGTCAAAGTAATAAAAATACAAAATATAAATAAATAAATAAATTATTAAGAAGGAGTGGGAAATACATGAATATTATTGCGGAAATGGATTCCCCACCCAAAATTAGGTAGGGTCACTCACTGACCCCACCCTTAAAATAAGACTCCTTCATATTTTAAATAATTAAATAAGAATTGACCACAGAGTCACGGCTCCAATATGGCACCTTTTTGCCAATTTAATATTCTACGCATATTGTCATGTATATGTTTCACACCTAAAATTCAGTAAGAATGGAGGTGTTGTGTATATTTTAGGAGTTACACATGGAAATGTGTTATATCACAATTCCCGCGCGCAGCCCTGCGTCCCTATAAAACCCCTACGCATGATCCTCATTCGTACAGAAGTCCCGCGCGCAGCCAATATTGCCATGCACGCAGCAAATACTACCCTGCATCAGAATCCATTGTGACAAATCTGAAAGCAGGTCCCGTTCACAGGAGCTACAACCTAGTAGGGTTTACCTGGCATATGTAATAAGGTTAGATATGCATTAAAAATGATGTAAAAACCTTAAAAACTAAATAAAAATATTATATAATTAATTTCAAAATATCATAAATAATGAATCAGATATTGAAGTTTACCACAAAACAGAAAAATCCTAATCTTTGAAGACCACAAAAAACTACAGGGAGCGGCCGTAAAAATTATTGAAAATTACTGAAATTCTCAGCAGATAATGGAAAAATAAATAAATATCCAAATTGATCTACTTTAAAGCAATATTATTAGCAAAACTGAGGGATAAGTGCAGAATGATCAGAATTACTCCATTAACAGATTAAAAGATCCTTTGTCTAAAACAGTAAAGAAATCCAAGGGATCTGAGGAGAGCTGATTGAAAGAACCAAGTGGACGTGCTAGAATTGCCCTTACTGGCCAACCAGCCTCAGCCCATGAGCATAAGCTTCTATATGTGCCCTGAGAAGCTCATTATCACCCCAAAAGATATTTATACAGACCAGACCTCTTTGGATCTATTATTCCCCATCAGTTTTACCAGGAATTTATTATTATCAATCAGAAACTGTTTCATTGTTGATAAATTTTTTATAAGGAGATAAGCAAGTGATTTATGATTCAGTCTGTAGCATTATTATTATTTCTCAAAAAAATCAACCTGATTCATTAAAGTATATTCAAGCAATCAACCCCAACTTCTCTGAAACCCTTTACCTAAATCTTTGCAGGCTTTATGTGGAATTATTTCTCAGAGTAAGTGTTTTCCTTCCTTCCTTGGCCATTGTGCTGTTTTTCTTGGCCATACTACTGGATAAGTCCTGATAAGGCACCCATTATTCATTCCAAGGTTCTTAAACTGCCTAAGGAGGCCCCTTGAAGAGTTGTTTTAACCTTCAAAGATCACCAGTAGTATGATACTGTGGCCCCTTGTTTTATAAAATATTTAAAACCCTTTTAATCAAACCAATTAAACGTTGCACCAGCTCATAACATATTTATTATTTGGGATCTTTAAGTGTTTATGTTTTGAATATTATTATTATTAGTTTTACATTATTTTTAACACTCTCTGTAGCTAAAGGAATGCAAGGATCCTGGTATCAGAGAGATGACAACTGGGGGTCTGGCCAGGAAATATCCCTTAATAACTAATTTTTTTAATTATTTATCCCTTGGACCAGGAAAATTATTTTTGAAATAAGTAAAAAAATGCTTATAACCTGTTTTTTGATTCTTTTATTCTTCCAGTGCATCTTAAGACAAATGGGGAATTGATAAATTATTATTTGAAACTTCTTAAGAAGAAAAAGGAAGAAAAACTCTTTAGCTTTTTGCCTATTATTATAACTCCTGAGCAAGAAAAGGAAAGGTTGCTTTACTGTAAACAACAAGTTATATAGAACAAGGAACTTGAGCTTGGAAGATTCATCAGTTTTAACTCTTTATTGAGGCAACATAAGGAGTAGAAAATTTATCAAATAAAAATTTCTATCTACAAACAAAATAACAAGAAAGTTTAAAATAAAAAGGAAAATCACAAGAGTGAGCATTAAAGTAATTTTCCTTTTTATATTATGATAAAAATTACGGACAAATACAAAAATTATGAAACTTATTGTTTTATCAACCTTGATGGAATTTTTTTTTGTGACCTCATTGACCAGGACCTTCTTGAAGATGTCCCAGACATGGTACCATGGGATTTGCCCTTGGATTTATCCCAGGATCTGATTGGAACCCACTCAGACCCAGTTGGAATACCCCCAAAGGACAGTCTCAACCCCTACCAAGTGTTGTTCCCGTTGAATTTAACTCTAATTAAGTTAAAAGTTGTATAAAAAATGATTTAAAATAAAAAAACACTTGAAAAATATTATGTTGATATCTTTTATATTTCATTTCAAAATTTTCAACAGATAATTATACATTTTTTTGCGCTATGTACCAAAATAGGTGCAAGACCTGCGCAACTGGTAGATCACTATAATTTGGATCTCTTCCCCTTGGGGAAGAGATCACTATAATTTGGATCTCTTCCCCAAGGAAACCACGCGGGCAAAGACTCCAGTTGCGAGCGCAATGAGGGGGCTCAAACCCGTGACCATTGCTTTACACAGGATGGCAATGGCAACAACCGTGGCTGCCAACTTGACCAAATCAATGTTGGAGAGTTTTCACTCACTCAATGTCTTATCCCAGGTAGATACAGGTCCTCTTATGCCACCCCAGCTGCACTGACCAAGGAGGAAAGAGTCAAAGTATTAGTGAAAGAGAACATGAGCTTTTGGGAACAATTCAAACTGGCTCCAACCAAGGAGGATCAGCCTGGTATTAGAAAAGCTATATCCCTGGAAAAGAGGTCCCATATCTCTCTTCAAAAGCTGATTCCAAGGAGAGAAGTAGAAGGTTACGTGCAGAGTTTGAATCCTGGGGACCAGTTTGCTTCTTTAAAGGGAAAGCATCCCAAAAAGAAGAGATCCTCAGCCAATCAGAAGTTGAGGAACCCAAATGATTTGCACAACATAATATCCTTAGACCAGAAGTGGAAGAAATTTTACCACAATTAGATGTAGAAGCTTTTAACCTCCTTTCTGTGAATGTGTCTCACAATTTTACTATTATTAGCAAGTGCTTTGATAAATTATATGAGAAATTGGATAAGTTGAATCTGAACCTCAACAAAGTAATACACACTCAGGCCACCCTTACTAAGATTGATGAGCTAGAAGTAAAACAAATAAAGGACATTATAAGCCTCAGTGAAATGGATCTAATGAAACACATTAGCAGTTTCCAATGCAATATACAGGAAAAAATTCTTGTCTCAATGAATCATATCAAGGAAGAAGTGAGCAAGATAAGTAATACTCCTTCAACTCATGTAATCAATAAAATTTATTTTTTAAGTAACAAACTTGAGTTGGAAATAGGTATGATCAAGAATGATTTCAGATATCTTAAAATAAACTTTTCTAAGCCCCCAGTTACTTAATTGGAAGAGGCTAGACCCACTAGATTCACCAATATTCCTAGTATTACCTCTAGATCCAGAACATCTAGGAATGAATCTTCCAGGCCTAGTCCTACACCTGAATTAGAAAAAGCTTTAAAGTTACTTCCTCCCATTACTGAATGGCCTAAATTTTCAGGAGAAGGAGAATATAACCATGTCAGTTTAATTAATTTATTGATTACACTCTTGCCTCTTATGAACTCCCTGATACAATAGCTTTGGTAAGATTACCCATATTTTTGAAGGAGTAGCTCTTGATTGGTTTGTTAATAAGAGGGAAGAAGTTGGATCTTTGTCCTGGAGTTCATGGAAAGAATTTCTCAAAGAACAATTTGGTACCAGGATTTAGAAAAGAAAGATGATGAAAACTTTTGGAAATTCCCAGTTTGATCCATCCAAGGATAAACCTCACAAATGTTGGCTTAATCAGAAAAGGATTTTGGATTGTTTTTGTCCCAATTCTGATAAAGGAGAGCACATCAAAATTGTTTTAGCTGAGTGTCATGAAAATGTTAAATCTGTTCATTTATCTACTGATAGAACTCTGGATGAAGTCAAAAAATCCGCTTGGTGGATCAGTTTGAGAGACTCCACCATAACGTATGTCTCTAGCTGTGAAAATGGCCAGAAGTCTAATAGAACTACTGGGAAAAGTTTTTGTCTCCTTCAAAAGATCACTTAACCCAAGAAAAGGGGGGAAATTATCAACATGAAATTTGTACCTGGATTACATCCTGGAGGAGCTTATTCCTATAACTCAGTCCAAGTCATAGTAGATAGGTTTTCCAAGAAAGGAAAGTTTCTACCTAACCATAAGGAGGACACTGCAATGGAAGTAGCATTGCTATTCTGGAAAAAACTCATAGCTGAAGTAGGAGTTCCTAAAATAATTATCAGTGATAGGGATCCCAAGTTTACATCTGAATTATAAAGAAATCTCCATGAAATGTTAAGAAATACCTTAGGCTTCTATACAGCTTATCATCCCCAGACAGATGGTCTAGCTGAAAGAATAATCCAGACCTTAGAAGATATGCTTACAAGGTTCTTTTTCTTTGGTCTAGAATAAAAGAATAATGATGGTTACTGCCATGATTGTTTTAGCCTTCTACCAGCACTAGAAATGGCTTATAATAGTAGCAAACACTCTACTACTAAGGAAGCACCCTATATACTTGGAAGAGGATGAATTCCTAAGTTACCCAAGGATAAACCCAACTAGCAGCTAACCAATATTCATCCAACATCACTTGATTTAAAGAACATGATAGATGTAGCCAAAAAACATGCTTCTAAGTGTGTTCAAGATGCTGTTGAATACAACAAACAGAGATGGGATAAAACTCACAACAAACCTGATTTAAAAATTGTTGATCAAGTCTTAGTTTCTACCACAAATTTTACTAACCTAGCTGGAAAAAAGAAGATTAGAGATGCTTTTGTTGGGCCCTTTACCATCAAAAGGCTACATTGTAAGAATTCTGGAGAAGTAATCCTCAGTGATGAAATTTCCAGGAAACACCCCCTCTTCCCAGTTAGTATCATCAAACACTACCATCCTAGAGAAGGAGAAAATGCTACTTCACCAGAGATACCTGTAAAAGATGATCCTGAAAAATAAAAAGGGAAATTCAGAAAGATCTTCAAGGAGAAGAAAGAGAGGATAAATGGAAAAGATGTCAGACTTTACCTAGTCAGGTATAAAGGAGAGTCAGCCAATCAGGATGAATGGTGCCTGAGGACAATATCCCAGATGGACCTATACACCTGAGAAATTACAGAGCCAGAAGGAGAAATTAGACCCAATTTTTTTCTTCAGATATAGACATATCTTGCAGTGGGGGAATGTCAGCTTGCTAATATGTACAGAGCAACCTGTCAAACTGACAAAAATACAAAATATAAATAAACAAATAAAATATTAAGAAGGAGTGGGAAGTCCATAAATATGATTGCAGAAATTTATTACCCGCCCAAAATAAGGTAGGGTCAATCACTGACCCCACCCTTGAAATAAAACTCCTTCATATTTTAAATGATTAAATAAAAATTGACCAAAAGTTCAAGGAACAAATATGGCACCTTTTGACCAATTCAATATTTCACATGTACTGTCAGGTATGGGTTTCCCATCTAAAATTCAGTAAGAATTGAGGTTTTAATTTTGGGTGGGGAATCCATTTCTGCAATAATATTCATGGATTTCCCACTCCTTCTTAATATTTTATTTATTTATTTTTATTTTTTATTTTTGTTACTTTGACAGGTTTATCTGTACATAGTAGCAAGCTGACAATGTGTTTGCGGGAATTTTTCCATCTTTGATGATTTATTGAGCGGATTCAACTATTTTTTTATTTGATTGCATGGCACAACCATTGTGCTTGGGATGATATGGTTTGGATGTGATCTGGTGGATTTGCCTCTCTTCTAAATATGTGGTTAGCTTTAGATTCAAAAATTCCTTACCTCCATGAGAGCAAACCTCTGATGGATAGTAACCCCTCTTTTTGAATTCCTTCTCAATTAGGTCAATACAAATTTTTTTAGTTTTGTCTTTTGAGCCCAAAAGGAAGGCTCCTAAGTCTCCAGAGGCTTTATCAACCAGTGTCAGTGCAATAGGGTGGCCTCACTTTCATTTTGGCTTGAGAGGCCCAATCAGATTGAGGTGAATCCTTCCAAACAATTAATTGATGTTATTAGATGTGTGACTGAAGGCAGAATTGGCAATTTGCTACAAATGCAACCAATGCACTGGAAGTTGGATTGGGTGTCTCAAGTAATGTGCTGGATAAATGGTTTGAGATGTGAGAGTGAGGAATGTCCAAACCTTTGGTGAATTTTCATCAGTTCTGCTTCATCTGTGTTAAGGAGGCATGATTGTTCTGGATTCTTTGAAAAGTTCTTGTCAAAGGCTGGAGGGGCAATTGAGTAGAGATTGTTGAAGATTGAGCCCAAAAAGACTATTTTATTTTCATGAGTCAGAGATGAAGTGTCCTTTTTTGCGGTAAAATGGCAGCCAGCTTGATTTAGAGCTCCAGCACTGAGCAGATTAATTATGAAGTTAGGAATGTACAAACAGTTGGATAGTTGAAGCGTTAAGTCCTTCCATTGGAGCCTGATTGTTCCCCTGCCTTTGATGTTAAAGCTTGCTCCTTCCTTTCCAGTTTTTATTAGGGCATATCAGAGTTAAGATTTTCAAAAAATTAAATGGCTGATTCCAGGCTTATGCATTATTTTTTTCAAAATTCAATTCTTTTCAGATAAACCCAGTGTTTTGTTGTTTTTTTTTTGAGAAAAAACTATTTTTTTAAGAATGAAATTTTTTCTGAAAATACACATTTGAAATTTTTCAACATTTTAACTCTGATACGCCCTATTGAGTTTTCCTCACAGAGGGCCATATCAATGAAGTACCAAATATTGTTGATCATGTGAACTGATGCACCACTTTTGAGGAGAAATTTGGATTTTGGCTTCTCATGGTCAATCCAAAGAAAAACCAGAGCAAGGTAATGTGCAGTCAGAGTCTTGGCTTTTGACCCGGATTTCTTTTCTTTCCATTTAGCCTGCTCTTCCCTCCAGAATTTGGGAGCAATTTCTGGATGTAGGTGCCAAAAATTTTGCACTGAGTGAGATTTTTCTTGCTTGGGATTATGATAGCCATCTGTACATTGTTTTCCCTTGCCCCCTTGGCCTTTGAGTGAAGATTTCTGAGTTTTTGAGACCAGGGCTACCTTGTTTCTTGAAAAGGAGTTCAGTTCCATCAAACTTTGTGCTTTTGATTTTTTATTGAGCTGGTTGCAATGGTTGAAGAAAAATTTGACTGTCAGATCTTTATCTGTGTGCATTATCCGCCGTGTGAAATCCTTCATGGAGTCTGGAAGCTTGAAGAGCGGAGATCGGCAAGAATATGGTTTGGAAGGGTGATCCAGAGTCCTGAAATTTTCTTGAGACCAACTTTTTCCTTTGCTGTAAAATTGTCAATGTGATCTCCATTACACCAAAGATATAGGAAGTTGTTAAATACCCTTGCTAAATTTGAAGCTTGTGATGAAGCATAATTCTCAATAATTTCCTTCCAGAGAAGCTTGATGGAATTCTTGTTGACAGGAGTGACTACATTGTTGAGAGTGGAAAATTTTACTTTTGAGATGATGAGTAACTTTTGTTTGTCATTTATATTTTTTTCCAGTTGAGTTCTTTCTCCATTTATGGTGTTTGTTCATCCTCTGACATCTAAGATTGCGTCCATTTTGTCTTTCCAGATCCCATAGTTATCCTCACCAAGCATGGGGATTGTTTCTAGGGAGGTTTTGAGCATGGCTTGTCTGAAGTGGTCCATGATGAAAGCAGTGAGAATTGGTTGGGAAATTCCTTGGTTTGTGGAGGTTGAGAGATCAGTGTCTTTTTGCTTTTAACCATGAAAGAGATTCACTTTTGAATTTCCAAAAACCAAGGAACAGAAAGGAGACTGAAAAGATGACATGTGGGAATAAGGGAGAAAAGAAAAGGAAAATTGAGACAACACAATAGTGGAAGAAGAAAGCCAAGTATTACTAGGCAGACATCAATGATGAGGGTTTGTACTTGGGTGAATAAGGAAGCTTGGCTGAGATGGTTGGTTGAGGTAGATTTTATATACGGGCACTGTTGATAGGTTGTGAGAATGGGCAATAGTTTGGATGAAGATGATTTCAAGATGGTTGAGTTGATTAGAATTAAATAGTTGGTTCCTGCTTTTCATTCAAGTAGGACCGAAGAGTCTTCAGTTGATCAGGGATTTTAGTTGTTGTAGTTGTTCAGCAAGCGCGTTGTGCGCACAAGAAATTGATTTTAGCTGATTCCAACAAATTCTTTTCCAGCCTTCTTTTTGGAGGCATGAAAATAACTGGAGAGATGCTTTCAAAAATGAAATCACCCCATATCATCATTTTTGCTCAACAACCATTGAATGTGGGGGCTAGGCAGGTTGAATTGAACTTCTCATGGGGGAGTCTCCAGAAATTGACTTTTTGGGTATTCTTAACAAATTCAAAGGAGAATTCATCAGTCCAGATGACCTTCATCCAATCATCAATTGTTGAATGGAGATGTTCCCAAGCAAAAAAAAGTTCCTGAGTCTTGCGGGAGTAATTCAAGAATGTTTTTATTGCAGCAACTTGGCAATTATAGCCCAGTTGATGGGCATATTGGTAGATTTTCCTGGTTAAAATTTGGTCACATTCTAATTGGCAAGTCTGTTCAATTTGGACCTTCTTTTTCCGCTCAAGACACAACCAAGATTACAAACATCCTGATTCATGAGTTTTGATGGCCAAAACCGTTTATATTTGGTTTTCAATAGTCCCTTGTTGGTTTTAATTTTTTTAGAAGGCTATAAATTGTGTATTTTTTGAGGGCCATTTTCTTGCTGATGTTGTTGCCCAACCTTCCATCCTTCACATCCCCACAATCTGTGGCTTGACTTAATTCAATGGTTCTTTTTTTTTACTTTTTCTAAATGGATCTATCATTCATAGGTAATCAGATGATCAGTTCACAAATAAATTGGATACAACAAACAAACAATTAATCAATTTGTTTTTAAAACATTTGAAATGAGACGAAAATGAAAATTACCTGATCAGATGGACAAAATCAAAGATGGTCATGAAGCTGAAGATTGAACAAATATTGAGGTTGGGTGCTGAAAAAGGTTGCCCAGACCATACTCCGAATTTGGGAGTTTTGGCCCTTGGGCTCATTTCAAAACAGTGGGATGAGTTTTTACCCCCCCCTGTACACAAAAAAGGATTTTTTTTTCTAGTTGTGTGGAGGGGTGTATCTCATCTTATGATTGAATTTTGAAAATTTAAAAAGTTTTGAAGTATTCATGCATATTGTGTTTATGTATCTTGGAGTGTTTTGTTTTATTGGAGTACCTTGGAGTATTAGCAGAAGGATATCTCATTGCAGAGCTCATTGCAGATTTTGTATTGCTTGTTACCATTATTTCATTGTGTATTATTCAAAGAAGAGTCCAAAGGGTGCAAAGTTGTTACATGAAAAATGGTGAAGAAATTCCTGGGTTTTTTCCATTTTTTGCGGGTTGTGGTTACCTTCTCTGCGAGGCAGATTTTTCTGAGATAATTTGGTTGGAGCAGGTATGGTAACTCACAGATTAGACAAGTATCCAGTACTGGGGTGGTTTTCTTGCAAATATTTGTAGAGGCACACTTTCTCACACCACACTGTTCTACTATGGTTTAGCCTAGAAATTATGACTCCCCAAAGACAATAACCACAACCTGCAACGCTTAGAAGACTATTCCATACTTCTCCCTTTGTTTTTTGTGCTATTACTGTCCACCCTTAAACTCATCTACAACTATTCTGAAATGAAATAGCTTGAAACACAGATGAATAAGAACTCTTCAACAAGCTCTGCACGGTAATATTCTTACTTGATAATCAAAAAGAAAAATCCAATATTATATCACAAAATACTCTCAAATTTGATAATTTGATGATAAAATCTGATGACATAAGCTCAGATCCTCCAAATTGCTAAAAAAAAACAACCCATTATATATAGAACCCAAAACTTAACTGCAGGAAAAGATAAGTAATCAAAGAAACAAGATTCTTCCTCCACACTGCCTTCCCCATACTTCCTGCAATGATAACCATTAGTTGCGATCTGTCTAGCAAATCTGTCTGCTTGAATTATTCATGTTTTTACCTGCAATATCCAACAGCCCTACTGTCATCTCTCTGATACCAGCAGCCTTGCAGGCCTTTAGCTACAGAGAGTGATAAAAATTCTAGAATGATAATATTCCAAAAATAAACACTTAAAGTGCTGAAATAATAAATGGGTAAGTTAAATTCAGGGCTACAGAGCAATGTACACAGCTCAATGGGCCGTGTGGCACCCTACACAAAATCAAATGAGCCGTGTGGCATGCTACATGGCTCAAATGGGCTGTGTGGCTTGCTACACAGCTCAAATGGGCTACGTGGCATGCTTCATGGCTCAAATGGGCTTTGTGGCATGCTACACGTCCCATTTGAGCAGTACAGCACGCTAAACAACTAAAATCAAGTTAATTAGCCTCAACTAAATCACAAATAATGAATGATAAATAACAAAAAATAAATAATAAATTATGAATTATATATAATAAATTATATATAATAAAGAATAAAGAATAAATAATAAATGATAAATAATAAATAATAAATAATAAATGATAAATAATAAATAATAAATTATCAATTATAAATTATATATAATAAATTATATATAATAAAGAATAAATAATAAATGATAAATGATAAATGATAAATAATAAATAATTAATAATAAATAATAAATAATAAATAACAAATAACAAATAATAAATAATAAATAATAAATAATAAATAATAAATAATAAATAATAAATAATAAATAATAAATAATAAATAATAAATAATAAATAATAAATAATAAATAATAAATAATAAATAATAAATAATAAATAATAAATAATAAATAATAAATAATAAACAATAAATAATAAATAATAAATAATAAATAATAAATAATAAATAATAAATAATAAATAATAAATAATAAATAATAAATAATAAATAATAAATAATAAATAATAAATAATAAATAATAAATAATAAATAATAAATAATAAATAATAAATAATAAATAATAAATAATAAATAATAAATAATAAATAATAAATAATAAATAATAAATAATAAATAATAAATAATAAATAATAAATAATAAATAATAAATAATAAATAATAAATAATAAATAATAAATAATAAATAATAAATAATAAATAATAAATAATAAATAATAAATAATAAATAATAAATAATAATAATAAATAATAAATAATAAATAATAAATAATAAATAATAAATAATAAATAATAAATAATAAATAATAAATAATAAATAATAAATAATAAATAATAAATAATAAATAATAAATAATAAATAATAAATAATAAATAATAAATAATAAATAATAAATAATAAATAATAAATAATAAATAATAAATAATAAATAATAAATAATAAATAATAAATAATAAATAATAAATAATAAATAATAAATAATAAATAATAAATAATAAATAATAAATAATAAATAATAAATAATAAATAATAAATAATAAATAATAAATAATAAATAATAAATAATAAATAATAAATAATAAATAATAAATAATAAATAATAAATAATAAATAATAAATAATAAATAATAAATAATAAATAATAAATAATAAATAATAAATAATAAATAATAAATAATAAATAATAAATAATAAATAATAAATAATAAATAATAAATAATAAATAATAAATAATAAATAATAAATAATAAATAATAAATAATAAATAATAAATAATAAATAATAAATAATAAATAATAAATAATAAATAATAAATAATAAATAATAAATAATAAATAATAAATAATAAATAATAAATAATAAATAATAAATAATAAATAATAAATAATAAATAATAAATAATAAATAATAAATAATAAATAATAAATAATAAATAATAAATAATAAATAATAAATAATAAATAATAAATAATAAATAATAAATAATAAATAATAAATAATAAATAATAAATAATAAATAATAAATAATAAATAATAAATAATAAATAATAAATAATAAATAATAAATAATAAATAATAAATAATAAATAATAAATAATAAATAATAAATAATAAATAATAAATAATAAATAATAAATAATAAATAATAAATAATAAATAATAAATAATAAATAATAAATAATAAATAATAAATAATAAATAATAAATAATAAATAATAAATAATAAATAATAAATAATAAATAATAAATAATAAATAATAAATAATAAATAATAAATAATAAATAATAAATAATAAATAATAAATAATAAATAATAAATAATAAATAATAAATAATAAATAATAAATAATAAATAATAAATAATAAAAAATAAATAATAATAAATAAAAAATGATATATAATAAATAATAAGTCATAAATTTAAAATTATATGGAGTAGTGTATGGGCCCTCACGCGTTGAGGGGCCCTACAGGGCTCCCACAGGCCATGTGGGGCCTTGTACACGAGTCCCACACGGCTGGAGCCGTAAATTCAACATCACCCATAATAAATATGTTAAGAGCTGGTGCAAGGTTTGATTGGTTTGGTTAAAAAGTTTTCAAAACTTTATAAAAAGATGGGCCACAGTATTATACTACTGGTGATCTTTAAAGACAGACACCCTCTCTTCAAGGGGCCTCTTTAGGCATTTAAAGAACCTTGGAATGAATAATGGGTGCCTTATAAGGACTTATCCACTGGTATGGCAGGGAAAAGAAGTGCAATGGCCAAGGCAGGAAGGGAAACACTCACTCTGGGTCAATAATAAACAAAAACGCCTGCAAGGATTTGGGTAAATGGTTTCAGGGCAGATGGGGTTGGTTGCCAGAATAAACTGCAATGAATCAGGTTGATTGGTTTGGAAGGTAATAATGATACTGCAGACTAGTTCAAAAATCACTTGCTTATCTCTTCATAAGAACCTGACTAACAATGAAGCAGTTTCTGATTGATAAGAATAAATTCCTTATAAAACTGATGGGGAATAATGTATCCAAAGAAGTCTGTATAAATACCTTTTTGGGTGATGATGAGCTTCTCAGGGCACATAAAGAGGGTTCTGCTCATGGGCTGAGGCTGGTAAGCCATTTAGGGAAATTTCAGCACTTTTCCTTGGTGCTGTAAATCAGCTGTCCTCAGATCTGCTGGACTTCTGTACTATTTTAGCCGCCGGATCTAGTAATTTTTTAATGGCCTAATTTGGATCATTATGCACTTATCATTCATTTGTCCCATTAATATTGGTTTAAATTAGACAGATGTGAATATTGATTGTTTTTCCATCATTTCCTGAGCAGGTAGGTTATTTTTAGTGACTTTTAAAGTCACTCCTTGTAGTGTTTTGTGGCCTTCAAAGATTATGATCTGTCTATTTTGTGGTAACCTTCAATATTTGATTTATTATTTAGAATACTTCAAATTAATTATATAATATTTTTATTTAGTTTTTAAGGTTTTTAGATCATTTGTAATACATATGTCACATTATTGAATTTTCCAGGTAAATCCTACTAGGTTTTTGCTCCTGTGAGCGGTACCTGCTGTCAAATTTTTCACGACTGATCCTGAAATGGGGATCAGTCATTTCAGATGCGCGCAGGGTAGGATTTGCTTTTTTTGTGGCAAAATTGGCTGCGCGCGGGACTTCTGTAAGGGGAAATGTGATTCTAAAGGTATGTAGGGGTTGTATAGGGACGCACGACTGCGTGCAGGAATTTTGACATGACAAATTTCCGTGTGTAACGCCTAAAATATACAGAACACCTCAATTGTAACTGAATTTTAGGTTTGAAACCTGTGCGTGACAATATTTGTGAAATATTAAATTGGTCAAAAGGTGCCATATTGGTGCAATTTTTTGGTCAATTCTTATTTAATTATTGGGTGATGATAAATTCATGACTCCAGTCATGTGGGAGTTGGGTAGGGCCCTACATGGCTCAAATGAGCTGTAGGGCCCATAGACAACTACAAAGGGCCGTTCAAAACACGCGCAAACCCTGGAGGGTTGTATAGGAGCCATTTACCCCCTGGAAACAGTGATTTGGAGCCATGTAACTCCATAAACGGCTCAAAACGTTGTTTTTGGGGGTGCGTGACCCCCCAGAAGTTGTTCCTGAATTTTGGGCACCCCTGGACCTCACTTGGGTTCCCTCAACACAAATTTGGGATCAATGCATACTTTGTGGGACTTTTGTTCCACACCTAGTGATTCAAAAGTGAATTTAAAGTGAAACCAAAGTGAAAGTAAAGTGAAAATTGAAATCATATAGAAATCTGCAAACAATTCTTTCTCAACTCAAAAGTGAGAAGACTTTGTTTGTTCAATTGAAAGTTGGATTGCATACTGAAGTATACCATTGCATGTTTTTGCATGGTAACAGTGGCAAGCCCTCTTTTTTCTGAAATGCCTGCGTGGAAGGTCTACATTGATAGTGACATCAACAAAACTTTGGAAAAAGAAGAAAGGATTTGGCTAATGAAACATTGGAAGCCCCAATTGCATCCTCATCAAGGGTGACAATTGAGGAACAAAATGTTTCACAGTGGGATGCAAACTCTGGTTTTGAGTATCATTTTATGTTACAGAGGTCTTTGCCGGATTAAATTTGATTCAAACTAACTTATGGGTTGCCTTTAACTATGAAACTACAAAAAATAACCATTGAATTGGTGACAGATCCACTTGACCCACCTCTTGTGAGAACTTTTCCTACTAGGGAAGAGGCCCAAAACTCTTGTCAAACATGGGCCATGAAGCATGGTTAGGCTCTGATGGTTTTTAACTTAAAGAAAGATAAATAGGTGGATTTGGCCTGTGATTACCATGGTTCCTATTTGGGACAACTTCTTACCCAATGGTCTAGACAAACTCACACAAGGAAGGTTGGGTGCAATTTTTGAAACCATTTAAGTTGCACAAAGGCAGACGCCTTGTGGCAAATCTCCTACAAAGAAACCCAACATAACCATCAACCATCTGAACATCCCTCTGTGCATCCTTAACTGAGGAGAATCTTGGGGGTGGGCTTAGAAAATCTAATAGAGGGCCAGAGTGATGGGCTCAATACGTTGAAGCTTAAGAGGAAATTGAGCAAGATTGATGGATGGGATTATGTTGATGACCAAATGATCTATAACACAAAGCAGAATATAACGCTTGCAGAACTAAAGGGGAAAATTGTTATGGACGTACTCTATGAACAGCTTGAAGAAACAAGTTGGATTCACCAGTCAAAGTTCAGTCAAGAGGTTCACTTGGAGGCCCTGTACTTAGCAAATCCTGAGGCAGTAGAGCTTTTAAAAATTGCATAATATTGCTATGTTGGATTGTACTTATAAGACAAATAAGTACAAAATCCTGCTATTGCATGTTGTAGGAATAACAGCCAATCAGAAAACTTTCATAAAAGCTCTTGTTTTTATAACAAAATAAAATTTTTAGCTCTACAGTTGTTCTTTAAATGCACTTAAGGAGCTGGCTTATGATCCTGAGAGACTTCTAAAAGTCTTTGTGACGGACCGTGAAAAAGCTTTGATTTGGACTATTGAATCTAGTTTCCCTGAGTCATCAAGAAAATGTTGCACTTGGAAATTGTCTAAAAACATACATGCAAACTGTAAAGTGCGCTTTGTTAATGACATTGAAGGATGGAAAATCTTTATGACTCTGTGGGCAAAGTATGGGGCCTCAAAGACCAAGGAGGAGGCAGAGGTCAATGATGTGGAACTCAGAGTAGGTCCAAATTACTTCTTCTTATTCTTCCTATTTTTAGGTTCTGACTTTCTTACTTGTATAGTGTTTCTTGAAAGACTATGAGGATGTACTCAAGTATATGGAAAGTAACATTTTCGCTATCAAAGAGATGTTTGTAACAGTGTGTACTTGTATAACCCCATATTTTGGAAACAAAACAACATCTTGGGTTGAAGGGGCCCATGCAACTCTCAAAAAATTCCTTGCAAACTCTTTGGGAAACATGTTAGTTGTTTGCAAAAGCCTTGACGGAAAATTTTTCAATTAAATTAAATTGGTTCATGCGTCACTTTATAACTCTAGAATTAAGTTAGGGACAGTTCTTCCACCTGAACTGTTACCATTGGGTTACAAATTATCTTTAGAGGCAATTCAGCTTATTAGGGAACAATTCAAGCAGTTCAAACGTGGTCATGATGGCAAAGTGTGCACCAAGTCATATTCCAAGACTATGGGTTTTCCCTGTTCCCACCAAATAGGTGACGGTCTAGCATTCAGAGGATCCGTAGTATCCAAAGATTTTCATCCTCAGTGGAGTTTGTGCTATGAACCTTGCAGTTCTATTTCTGTAAGTTGGCTTCAGTTGGATTTTTCAAGTTGGATTGTTCAATTCACTATGTGATTAATGCTTTTTGATTAATAATTCCTAATTCACTAATGGCTGATCCTTTTGAATTTTGCAAGTGCAATTTCAATGAAATGCTAAGCATTCCTCAGTTACATGAAAAAGTGAATGCAATGATCTTGGAATCTCCATATCATGGGCAAAGCAACCCATTGAAGTATATCATTTGGAAGATTACAAAATATTGATCAAAGCCAAGACTTCAACCTAAAGTATTACAATAAAGTAGGGGCCGGCCAAAATTGACAGATACACAGCAAGAACCATCTCAGTTTGAGAGTTTTTAAAAACAACTCAAGGGGGAAAAAAGGAATAGAAGGGCTCCAAATAAGAAAAGACAAAAGATTGTAAGTCTTTTCTTTTGGGATATGTTCATTTTTTTGATTTAATGAACTTAGTTACTAACTAATGATGAATTGTTAGTCAAACTTTGAAGAATCTGAATCTGAATTTCATAGTTCAGAGGAAGAGACTGAAATTGAATTGGGATCACTTAATTTGTAATCAGAATCCTCTTCAGAGGAATACAGCATGTATCAGTGCTCAACCAGAAAATCATCTTTGGTGAGTATTCATTTGAATTATGTGATCAAAAACACAAATACTAAGTTAGTTTTGATGATAGGAACCAAAATTGAAATACCTCAATCAAATACCCAAGAAATTCCATAAGTTCTTGGGTGAGGTTTGGGATCCAATTGGAGATGGGAATTGAGGATTCAGAGTCATTGCTAAATCTCTTGGTTATGAAGAACATGGTTTGTTTAAAGTGAGAAAAGAGATGATAAAAACATTGGAGAAACATGAAGCATGCTAAATTGGGATGCCTTGTGGTTCAAAGGAGGTTGAAAAGATTAAACAAAGACTTGATGTTGAAGAAATCAATAGGGTGTATCAGAGTTAGCAAACCCGCCATTAGAAACCCACCATTTGTTTTGATAAAACCCGCCATTTTCAATGGCGGGTTTCTGAAATACACATACCCCCTAACTGGTGTATTTCAAAATGGCGGGTTTCATGAAAATGGGGGGTTTCAATTATCAAACCCGCCATTTTCATCCATTCAAACCACTGGTCCACTCTCCTCCTCACCCACCACTGGTCCACTCTCCACCTCACCCATCACCTCCACCTCATCCTCCACCTCCACCTCACCCATTGCCTCCACCTCACGCTCCACCTCCACCTCACCCATTTCCACCACCTCACCCACCACTCCCCCCACCCTGGTAAGCTCCTGCCCCTCCTCCTCATCCTTCTCCTCATACTCCCCATCATTGGATGCTGATCCAACTCTTCACCCACCTCCTTGCATCTTTCCTCAGGTAAGCTCCCCCACCATCCTGCTCATCACCCTTTACCCACCCCCCTCACCCCCTCTCCCTTACTCCCCACTAATGCCCTGCCGCTCTCCCCCCCCCCCTTCTTGCCCCCCCACCACCCTTGCTTGGCGGCCCACCCCCCACCTCCCTCTGCCGGCCCGTCCCCCCCACCAACCTTGCTTGGCAGCCCACCCCCCCACCTCCCTCTTCTGGCCTGGCCACCCCACCTCCCTCTTCTGGCCCGGCCACCCCACCTCCCTTGCTTGGCGGCCCGCCCCCCCTTGCTTGCTTGGCCAACTGCACCCCTCCCCCCCCTCCTTTGTCCAACCAACGCCCCCCCCTCCCCTCCTTTGGCCAACCTGCTCCGCCTCCCTCCATTGGCCAACCCACCAGCCAACCAACAACCTGCCCCGCCTCCATCCATTTGCTGACTAACAATGACCCCCCCCCCCCTCCTTTGGAGGACTGCCCCCCCCCCTCCATTGGCCAACCCAACTGCCCCCCTCCATTGGCTGACCAACCTGGCGCCCCCCCCCCCCCTCCTTAGCCAGGTGACCAACCAACTGACCCCCCCTCCTTGGCTGCCTGACCGACTGACCCAGGGCCCCACCCCCCTCTTTGTCCGTCCAACTGACCCCCACCCTGCCTTGCTGATTCCCCAAGGTGAGCCCCATGACCCCCTTTGCCTTCTCCCCCTTGCGCTCATTGATTGATCAATGACTCTGACTGACCTTTTCTTTGGGGGGGGCTATCATCATTGACAGACAGTATTTATTTTTCTACTTTTATTCATCTTCCACAATGATTGAAACATGGCTGATGATTGTTTTTTTTTTTTTTTTTTTTTTTTTTTTTTTTTTTTTTTTTTTTTTTTTTTTTTTTTTTTTTTTTTTTTTTTTTTGGATTCCCCGCAATGCAACACCCATTTTGACCCCCATTTCTTTCCATGCCTGCCCTTTTTCTGCATGACCCATGCTTCTCCCGCCATGCTCCCAATGATATACAAAAAATCAAATCCCCTCTTGATCCTCACCCCAAGCGAAACAGTTGCATGGGAGGGAACAAGATGGAAGGAGATGCATTGAAAAACATGAAGAGAGGTGGAAAGCAGAGGGATGACCCTTTCTTCTCCTGCCATTCTCCAAATGTTATACAACCAATTGAATCCTGTCTTGATCCTCACCCCAAGGGAAGCAGTTGCATGGGAGGGAACAATATGGAAGAAGATGTGTTGAAAAATATCAAGAGAGGTGGAAAGCAGAGGGCTCTTTGGTGAAAGAGGGCCCAAATGAGAGAATCCAAAATCTCTTTTGAAGTGGCTGAAGGAGGGTTTTTGGAAATGATTCTATGGTCTAGAAAAATACTGCAACCTTTGAATTTGTACCCTGCTCTTGCTGCCAAAAAGAAAAAGAACAAATGAAAGCCCACCCCTGAAGAGTTTGAACAGGCCAAACAGAAGATTGAAAATTTCCATTTCTTCACTGGTGGAAAATTGGCCTTTCTTGACCAAACCAATTGTCAAGACTCTCTTGTGACCATAATCAAATCAATCCAAATAAATTTTATTTTGAGCCAATTTACCAGGATGATGTGATCAGCTCTCTTGAGCTGACTTGAGCCTTTGGAAGCTGATGGGGGAGGATTGTTGGATGTTGAGATCCTGGGGGATTTTTTCTTTTGTACATTGGTTTGTTTAGTGGACTTGCGGGGGGAGGATTGTGAAGGGGCCATTTAAAAAGAGTAAGAGGGATGAAGGGATGAAGCAATAAAGTAATGAAGCAATGAAGTTATGAAGGGATGTTATGAAAGCGGGGATGAGGGATGAAGCAATAAAGTGATGAAGGGATGTGATGAAAGCGGGGATGAGGGATGAAGCAATAAAGTGATGAAGGGATGTGATGAAATTGGGGATGAGGGATGAAGCAATAAAGTGATGAAGTAATGAAGTGATTAAGGGATGTGATGAAAGCAGGCATGAAGCAATGAATAAATGACAGGATGGATGTGATTAAAGCAATAAAGTGATGAGATTGATGAAGCAAGGTGAGAGTAATGAATTGATGAGGGGATCAGAGTGATGAAGTGATGAGAGCAAATAAAATCAATTTTTTTGGATGAGGTTGGAGGTAGAACTTTTCCAATGAGGCTGGAGGTTGAATTCAGGGGTGATGATGTGGAATGAAATGGTTGAAATTGTGAAAGCATTTATATACTTGATTTGAAAAAACCCATCTATTTCCAGGTAAGTCTGACACGCCTGATCTGAAATAGGTGGGTTTTTATGATTTTTACTGGTGGGTTTGAAATGGCAGATTTGGGTTGAAACTTGCCATTAAAAAATGATGGGTTTGCTTAACTCTGATGCACCCTAATGAAAAGATTCCCTCCTCAAAATGGCTGGCTAAATTAGATATGGGTCAAATCATAGCAGACACCTATTCCAGACCTATATTTTTCATTTCATTGGAGTCATGTGATACTTATACTCCAATGAAAAATGGTCTTACTGATCAATCAGATCCAATTTTCATTTCCTTTGTAAACAATAACCACTGGGTTCTATTGGTACTTGAGGTAGAAATGATTCCAATCCCTCCCATTGTAGCAAAACCACATTCCTTGATTTCTAAAAAAACCTCTGGTTGGGTTGATCATCTCAAAGATCAACTGCAAATATATTCTAGATTATAGAGATTATATAATTTGACTTCATTTCATCATTGGGTTTCATATAAATTGTAATTCTAATGCAGCTAACGTGTTGTATTAATATAAAGGGTTATCACATTTTGAACATCATTATGTTGAGTGTTTTGCATTAACATCATTATACTGAGTGTTTTGAATTAGTTTAATGGTAATTCAGTTCAACTTTTTTTGGGCTGATTCCATCATAAGTAGTATTTTACTCCTTATGATGGGATCAGCTTAACCCAAGTTGAACTGGTTTTTTTTTGGTGTTTTTACTTTAGGGCTTTTCAAGTTACTTGTCTTTTTTTTGGTGTTTCTAGTTTAGGGGTAGTCCAGTTACTTGTGTTTTCTTTGGTCTTTTTACTTTAGGGCTATTCCATTGGATAGTACCAGTTTTTTCTGTTTTATCATTGTATTGAGTGTTTTGAATGAGAGTTTAATGGCAAGTCAGTTCAACTTGTTTTGGGCTGTTCCATCATAAGGAGTATTTTAATCCTTATGATGGTATCAGCTTAAAACAAGTTGAACTTTTTTTGGTGTGTTTTTAGTTTAGGGCTAGTCCAGTTACTTTGATTTTTTTTGGTGTTTTTAATTTAGGGCTAGTCCAGTTACTTGCCTTTTTTTGGTGTTTTTAATTTAGGTCTAGTCCAGTTACTTGTGGTTTTTTTGGTTTTTTTAGTTGAGGGCTATTCCAGTTACTTGTGTTTTTTTGGTTCTTTTTACTTCAGGGCTAGTCCATTGGATAGTCCCAGTTTTTTTTGTTTTTTTATTTTTTTTATTTTTTTGTTTTTTTTTTTAACCAAAAAATCACCATTTTTTGATTTCTTTTATTTTTTGGTTGATTCCTGTTTTTTGGAAGTTTTATTTGATTCATTGGTTATCTTAGTGCCCTTTCATTCCATTTTGTCTTTTTTTTTGGCTCACCGTGGTCCTGTGGCCTGTTGGATGCCACACGACTACATTTGAGCTGTGTATAACTCCACAAAACTCAGATGTAGTTGTGTGGAATTCAACATGCGGTTGGACCAGGCTGGGTGGGCCGCGCAACTCTTTGAGCTGTGGGGGGTTGTACACGGTGCCACACGACTACATTTGAGCAGTGTAGAAATCCACACAACTCGAATGTAGCTGTGTGGAATCCAACACACCGTTGGACCAGGCTGGGTGGGTGGCAAAACTCTTTGAGCCATGGGGGGTCATACACAGCTTGGATTGGTCCATGTGGCATGCCAAACGGCCCACTTTGAACCGTTTCCACGGCTAAATGAGCCATGAATTTGACATTACCCTTAATTATTTGAAATATGAAGGAGTTTTATCTCAAGGGTGGGGTCAGTGGGTTACCCTACCTTATTTTGGGTGTGGAATCCATTTCTGAAATAACATTTATGGATTTCTGACTCCTTCTTAATACTTTATTTATTTATTTTTATTTTGTGTTTTTGTTACTTTGATAGGTTTCTCTGTACATAGTAGCAAGCTGAAATTCTCCCACTCCAAGATATGTCTATATCTGAAAAAAAAATTGGGTCTAATGTCTCCTTCTGGCTCTGTAAGTTCTCAGTTGCATAGGTCCGTCTTGGATATTGTGTTCAGGAAACCATTCATCCTTATCAGCTGACTCTCCTTTGTACCTGACCAGGTAAAGTCTGAAATCTTTTCCATTGATACCCTCTTTCTTATCCTTGATGATCTTGCTGACTTTCCCTTTTCCTTTTTCAGGATCATCTGCAACAGGTATCTCTGGTGAAGGAGTATGTTCTCCTTCTCTAGGATGGTAGTGTTTGATAAGACTCACTGGGAAGACGGGGTGTTTCCTGGAAAGTTCATCACTGATGATTACTTCTACAGCATTCTTAAAATGTATCCTTTTGATGGTAAAGGTCCCAACAAAAGCAGGTCTAATCTTCTTGTTTCCAGCTAGGTTAGTAAAATTTGTGGTAGAAACTAAGACTTGACCAACAATTTCGAAATCATAGTCTTTGTGAGTTTTATCCCATCTCTGTTTGTTTTATTCAACAATATTTTTAACACACTTAGCAGCATGTTTGTTGGCTACATCTATCATGTTCTTGAAATCAAGTGATTTTTGATGACTATTGGTTATCTGCTGGTTGAGTGTATCCTTGGGTAACTTAGGAATCCATCATCTTTCCAGTATATAGGGTGCTTCCTTAGTAGTAATGTGTTTGCTACTATTATAAGCCATTTCTAGTGCTGGTATAAGGCTAACCCAATCATGGAAGTAACCATCAGTATTCTTGTATTCTAGACCAAAGCAACAAAACCTTCTAAGCATATCTTCTAAGGTCTGGATCATTCTTTCAGCTGGTCCATCTTTCTGGGGATGATAGGCTTTAGAGAATGCTAAGGTAGTTCCTAACATTTCATGGAGATTTCTTTAAAAATCAGAGGTAAACTTGGGATCTCTATCACTGATAATGATCTTAGGAACTCCTACTTCATCTATGAGTCTATTCCAGAATAGCAATGCCACTTCCATGGCAGTATCCCCCTTATGGTTAGGTAGAAACTTTGCTTTCTTGGAAAACCTACCTACTATGACTAGGACTGAGTTATAGGAATACAATCCTCCAGGGGGTAATCCACTTACAAATCCCATGTTGATAATATCCTACCTTTTGTTGGGTTCAGTGATCTTTTGAAGGAGACCAAACCTTTTTCCAGTAGTCCTATTAGAATTCTGGCAAGTTTCACAGCTAGAGACAAACTGATTATGGAGTTTCTCCAAACAATCCACCAAGCAGTTTGTTTTAATTTATCCAGGGTTCAATCAGGAGATAAATGACCAGAGTAACAGTTGTCATGACACTTAGCTAGGATAAGTTTGATATGCTCTTCTTTTTTCAGGACTATAACACTTGGATGTTGATGCCTGTAGTATACCAGACCATCCCATATGGTGAATCTTCCAGATTTTTAAGGCTTTAGGAGAGGTTCAGGTAAACTGTTAACTAGTTCAGATGGTGGTGATGTACTTTCCATAATTTTTATTAGAGTCTTCATGTCAGAGATGTAAGCATCTTTGATTGATTTGAACAGGGACTCATCCAGTTCAAAAATGTGGATTCCTAGAATGGGAGCTTCAATATCAAGAATATCAATGTTTATTACAGGAAATATGTCATCTTCCTCTGGATCATGAGCAGGATTTCTGGGACGGGTAGAGCATTTCTGCTTAAACTATCAGCATTCTGATTTTCAGCTCCAGCTTGGTGAACTATGGTCATCTGGCCTCTATATTGTTGTATGGCTATCTGCCACCTGAACATGTGCCTACTAGCAGTCTTCATATTCATTAGAGTCCGGTGTAAGACTCCAAACGGTGCTAAGCCACAGGCAGTTCTGCGGAGGGGAAAGTTGCTGTTTAGGCTGCCCCCCTAAGAGTTACAATAATATTTAAATGTAACTGGAATCAAGGTCCAGGAACTTTATAATAGGGAATCAATGTAAGGGATGAGTTTGGGAATATTCAGTAGGAAAGGAATCAACACTATCTGAGGCAAGATGGTGGAGGGAAAGACTTGAACAAAATAAGTCAAAGTCCTTTTCAGAGTTCACTGGAACAAGGCAGTTTTAAGTAACAACACACACAAGCTAATAACTCTGGTTGTCAGCAGAAGATTAGGAAATATCAACTCAATCCCAACCAACCTCCAGGTTCTCAATGAACCTGCCCAACTCTTTGCAATCAAGCGCTTGAAGGGTACCAGATAACTGTGGGTGGCTGTACAAAACAAAAGAAATTTGTTTGTGAAGCTCTAGAAGCAAGGAAATAACAGATTCAAACAAGAATAACCCAACACTTCTCAAGGAACACAAGGGTAGCATGGCAGAATTCAATTTTAAAGAATAAAGGGAGGTATAACACTCCAGGTTTCAAGCTTAAAGAAACCTCTCAGTCAAAGGTGACTGGGTCCGGAAAGATGATCAGGAAAAGATCAGATCAGTATGGTTGGAAAAAGGTATCAAGGAGTGGTATAACACACTCAAGAATTCCAACAGACAGAATTTTCTTCAACCAGCAAGGCTATGGTTGGTGATAAGGAGCAGGGCCACAGATGGACAGATCAAAAATTTGAGTATGAAGGCTCAAAGGATCAAGGGGAAATCATGGATATACCCAGGATGAGGATTAGGATCAAATTAATATGATGACAGGGGGGGACATACACACACACTCCCATGGATGATTTTAAAAAGTCAGGGGAGAGCCCCTCCTTTTATAGACAAGAGGTCTGTAGAATATTTACAAGAGAGATTTACAGATAGAGCTGAAAAAAAAATCTTTTTTTTTTACTATAATGAAAACTAAAAGATCAGACCAAGGGAATCCATCAGCCCGTGCCAATGATGGGCGCGGTCAGGTGACAATGACAGGGGATCCGCGCCATAAGATGACTGATGGGCCTGGCCAATGGATGAACTCAGATGAGCAGCAGCGGGCCCTGGGTAACATGACAAGGGATCCGCGCGGACTACCAATGAACCGCGCGGGAGACCTGGGAGTTAGGTAATAAGCAGATTGAAGGGGGGGGGATGGAGAGCAATGATGGCTTGTGATGGATGCAAGCAACAACTTGCGGGCCCATCCAATGTTGACAGAGCAACAGGCGCCGCGGGTGATTGGATGGGTTGGATGAGGGGATGATCAAAGATGGTTGCCATCTTTGTAATTGCCAACGGCAATGGCGGGCAATGAGGGCAATCTGGTGATTTCAGCAGGTGGTTGGCTGTTGCAAAGGAGAGAGGATTGTGAGAACAATTGGAGGAGGGGCTGGTTGATTACCATGGTGATGATGATGTTCAAGGGATGATGAGGAGTGGTTGATCAAGCTTGCCGTTTGCAACAACTCCGACGGCCAAGATGAGGATTGGTTGAATCCAGCAATGGTCATTGGGAGTAGTTGCGGCAAGGTTCTATGCTTGAGTTGCTTGTTGGATTGGGATCTTCTTTGGAGATGGTGATGATCATGGAAGGGGGTGATGATAGAAAGTCTTAGGTTGATGATGATAATGATCTAATGGATGATATTTAATGAGAAGATGATGACAATGATCTAGTAGATGATGATCTAGAGGATGATGATTGGGGTTGATGGCTGTCCACGCGCGCGTTTGGCAAAAAAAGGAAAAACACAGAACTGAAGGACAAGGATTGAAGCAAGAAGGACTTGAACACTGGGCACAGGGTTCTAGGCACTGAGAGATCTTCCTAGACAACTAGGAGAAGGGAAGGCTGAGAACTGGAAACTGAACTGAGAAATCATTCAGGAATTTTTTTTTTGAAGTTGTATTGATGGATAAGGGAATGTAAAAAAAAATTCAAAAATTTCAATAATCCATGAGGTTTCCCAAATTGGTCACCACACCGGACAGCATTTCAGTCAGTAATTAACATAAAATTGGTTCCTTCAAAGTAATAATGGAGTTTCTTCAGGGCACAAACTAAAGCAAGACACTCCATTTGGCTTTCCCCATAAATTTTCTCAGTATCCTTAACTTATCTGGATATGAAGAGTATAGTTTTCTCCACTGGTTTGTCATCTTCCATGACTTCTTGGTGTAAAGAAGCTCCTAGTCCCTCCATGCTAGCATCTATATAGAGCTTGAAAGGTTTAGAGTAATCTGGTTGAGTCAAAACTGGAGCTGTAGTCATAGCTATCTTGAGTTCCTCATAATTTTTCAACCTTTCATGAGGCATCTCAAACAAGGTGTTTTTGTTGCATATTTCATACAAAAACTTGGTGAGAAGGGCAAACTTATGTATGTAATTCCTATATTAGCTTCAAAAACTTACAATGGATAGAATTTCAGTTTAATTCTGGGGCATGGGCCTATTCATAACAGCTGCTATCTTGCTTTGGTCAGCAGTTAGAGTTAGTCCAGAAGCAATATTTCCTAAGGCTCTGAGTTCTCCATAACCAAAGTTAAACTTTTTCATTGATACTTTCAATCCCACAGCAGAGATAGTTTTGAGGACTAGCCTTAATTTATCCACATTTGTATTCCAGTCATCAGAGTGAATGATAACATCATCAATTTATACCATCATCCATCCTTGTCTGATGAATAATCCTAAGACTGTGTCCATCATCCTCTGGAAGTGAGAAAGAATCTTTTTGATACCAATATGCATCCTTAGATACTCATAAATTCCCAAATGACATATAATTCTCATAAATTTCCTGCTATCAGGGCTGATAGGTATCTGTTGAAATCCTTTCAGCATATCTATAGTAGTGATATACTTATCCTTTGAAAGGTTGTGAAAAGCATGGTCAATCCTTGGGATAGGATAGTAGTCAGCTTGGGTATAGTTATTCAGAATTTTAAATTCTCCAACCATTCTAGACTTATCATTGTGCCAAGCGGTGAGTACTGGAGTAGTGATGTCCACTTGTGCATTACTTCCTACTTTCTTTAATACTTGTAAGTCAATTAACTGTTGGACATGAGGTTCTAGAGCTGATCTAGATTTTGGACTAGAAGGGTAACCCGGTCTCCTGAGGTTGGGGGGGGGGGGGTAAGGAGGTTTAATAGTCAAGTTTAGAATCATGTAATGTCCTTTGATATTACCAATGGGGCGGTTCTGGGTACAGAACGCATTCTTGTTTTCAAAGCAAACTTGGAGAATATCCTGTTTTTGGTCTTCACTGAGCAGATAATTCAACGCTGCTTGGTAGAAGTATTCTTGGTTAAAGCTTTCCAAGTGTTTTTCATAGGTTGAATCAAAAGTTTGGGAATCAACATAGCATATTTGGAACTTCTTGTTCCAGTCTCCTCCTATAGTAAAGTATCTGCTCAACTGGGTTTGTGATCTGCACAATCACCCAAGGCCACCATATCAGCTCAACCCACTGACAGATCTCAACCTTCAACTCTCATGAGGAAAAAGGCTAGTCTGTGCAGCGGGTTGGGCAAGGTTATATATACATGAATATTTTCTGTAATTCTTTATGCATAAATTATGCTTATTTTTCAATCATTTACCTACTTGTGGTTATTATGTCATAATTTTTAATCCGTGTGGTACTTGCTCTTTACATTCCCCCCACACGGTTTGCAAATTATGCCTCCCTTACCTGCAAGTTCTCAAGGGCAATGCTCATTTTTTTGGGGCCTACACGCTTTTTTAATATGTCTGCTTGCTGATTTGTTGTGCTGGTCCATTTTAGTTGAGCATCATGGAAACAAACAAAATAATTGACAAAGTAGAATGCACACAAGATGTATTTTGTGCGCTTTTTGGAGGTGTTGTTGCTTGCAATCAGTATTTCAGATTGGTTACTGCAAAGGATTGAAATTGGTGGGTTGAAGTCAAGTTCATCAAGGATTTTCCAAATGTAACATAGTTGTTGCATGCCATAAGGCAGTGCAACATACTCGGCTTCACAAGTTGAAAGCGCTACAATCCTCTGCCTAATAGAACCCCATGCTACTGGGTTACCACAAAATTAATAATAACAGCGGATGTGGAACCTTCATGTTCTCCTCCCCAATTGGCATTGCTCCACAACTTGAGCATTGCCTCATCCTTTTCAAAAACAAGTGATTTTTCTTTGGTCATGCGCAGGTAGCCAATCAGCCAATTAAGTGCTTCCAAGTGCTCTTCAGATGGATTTTTGGCATACCTCAATAGTGATAGCAGGTTGACAGGAAAGGCTAGATTGTACCTGGTTCCAGCTGCTAGGTACATGAGCAACCCAACAAAATTCTTGTAACTTTTGGGGTCTACCGCTATGGCCTTGTTTATGGGAAGTGGAGATTCCGGCAAGGTGCTAAGTTTAGAATGTGCCGTGCAAGGATAATCATCAATAATTTGATTGGAAAGGATGTTTTGTGACAGCAACACCAATGTTGGCCCCCGCTTGAGTAATATACCTACTATCTTTGTGGGATTATTTTTCTATTTTGGCTTGATTTCCTGTTCCATGCCAGCCCGCAGTGATTGGAGGAGAAAGGGGGACAATGCTACAACAAAAGGGTAATCAACGTGCATCCAAACTATTATAAAGCCTGTTTCTATGCAAAGGAAGTACAGGGACGGTTTGATTTCTTGCGTCTCAAAACCAAGCCGCAACATGATGCCCTGAAAAATTTCCACCAACATCTTGCTGCTTGTTTTTTACCGTATACTGCCTTCTTCAACCGCATGACACAACCCTTCCACTGGGGTTGGACCTCCACAAGGGGCTGACAATACAGTTCTTTGCTTATAGGGCTGTACAAGTTAGCCAAGCTTACGTCAAAAGAGGCCATTATAAAAGTCTGTTTCAGCCTCCTGGATGCCAAGACCCTTGCTATCCTTTAGCTACCAGAGGTGATAGAGTAAATAATAAATATATTATTTAATAAATTCAGCAAAAATCCATAAAATATTTGGATTAAGCTTATTGCAAGGTTAAGTGGTTTGGTTATTGTTTATTGTTTTAAATCAATATGAATAGATTGATCATTAAATATTTTTATAGAGGGGCCACAATTATATTGGGGATCTTTAACACCTCTCTTCAGGGATTTTGGTATGAAAACACGTAGTCTTGGTTACTTTGGGCTCTTTAGTTTAAGGAATATTTTACCCAAAGATAATTTGTATATAAAATACACAGTGGAGTGGCAGGGCCTTGTAGCCAAGCTACTACGACAGAGAAAGGATAATAAAACTTTCTGTTATATTATTAAATCCTTTGGGTATCTGTTTGAGACGTGTAATGGTGGGTTAAACCTGTATACTGGGGTTATAAGGTTGTTCAGCAGTTTTAATTGATAAAAAGAGGTTGAGGACAGATATTATTGATCAGAAATTGCCATAAATCACTTACCTATCTCTTATAAGTACTTTATTACCTTAGCACCGTGTCTGGATATGAATATAACTGGGTCTCTTCCCGTCAATATCCTCAAAAGAGCTCTTTATTTATAGCTTTTGGATTCCCAATATTGTCCTTCTGAGGGCTGTAGGTGCTCAAAGGGACGGAAAATTAAACTAGAAGGGTAACCAGGGGTAGCCTGTCATGTGTTCTTGGTGCTATAGCACGGGTAGCATCTAATTCCTCAGGGTATGGGAATTATTCCACTTTATAATAGACATTAGGACGTGTGAATAACACTAATCTGTCCTATTTATGTATTATTTAATTAATTATCCTTAGTAAATGTTCCCAGTAATTTAATAATTATATAAATAGAAATTTCTACGGACATCTTGATGTCAGGTAAGTTCTCATTATGTATTATATAACTGGAGTAAAAGTCATAATATTGATTTTACTCCTTATTGTCGAGTTCCAGTTGATTTAATAAGATAATTACTTAAAAATATAAGTCATGTGAATTCATGTAATATTTTTACATCATTAGTTGTCTTAGTATGTCACAAAAATATTGATGTCTAGAAATTTTCATAAAAGTATATGAAAGTATTTTAATATATTTTTAGAATTTGTCATGGTATTATTTTCGACATTCTTGGTACTTTAAATTATATTAAATAAAAAATACGTATAAGGATGATTTATGTATTTTTATATAATATTATGTATTTTTAGACTATCTACTATCCTTGGGAACATTTATTACATATGTAGAAAGTTCCCGTGTAGGTTGTAGCATGTTTACGCGGTACCTGAGCCTCTCAGGCCGCCTGTCACTCTGTCAACCCGTAGTCCCGCGGCTGCGTACTTGTCAGAGGCCCAGGGCTGCGTACACAACCTCGACGGAGTGACAGGGCTATATTTCGGCCGCGCGCGGGTGCATTGGCTGCCGCGGCTGCGTGCATGAATTGTGACAAAACACATTTCCACCTGTAACTCCTAAAATATACACAACACCTCAATTATGACTGAATTTTAGTTGTGAAACCTATACGTGAAAAAGTGTGTGAAATATTTAATTGGCCAAAAAGTTCAATAATGGAGCCATAGTATTTTGGTTTTTCTTTCCTTAATTATTTAAAAATATAAGGAGTTGGATTTCAAGGGTGGGGTCAGTGAGTGACCCTACCCAATTTTGGGTGGAGAACTCATTTCTGTAATAATATTTATGGTTTTCCTACTCCTTCTCAGGTTAATTTTATTATTATTATTTTTATGTTTTTTTTGTTACTTTTGCAGCTTTCTCTGCAATAGTAGCAAGCTGAAATTCCCCCACTCCAAGATATGGCCATATCTGAAAAAAATCTGGAGGAAGTTGGGAGAAAAAATTAACTTCATGTGTGTTTCAGTTCTTTTTGGTGGCTCTGTAGTTTCTGAGATGTATTGGTCCATCAGGTATATTATTTTCTGGTAACCATTCATCTTTGTCTGCAGATTCTCCTTTGTATCTTACTAAGTATTATCTGACATCTTTTCCTTGTACTCTCTCTTTCTTATCTCCCAATATCCTGCTGAATTTCCCTTTTTCTTTCACAGGGTCAGTTTCTATTGGGATTATTGATGGAGGGAGTTTTCTGCCTTCTCTTGGTTGAAAGTGTTTGACTAGGCTAACAGGAAATACTGGACGTTTCCTTGATAATTCTTCACTCAAGATTACTTCCACAGCATTTTTGCCATGCATCTTCTTGATAACAAATGGTCCAAAAAAGGCTGTTTTCAGTTTTCTGTTGCCTGCTAGGTTGTTGAAATTGGTTTTAGATATAAAGATCTGATCTCCTATTTTAAAGTCAGGTTCTTTATGTGATTTGTCCCATCTTTGTTTGTTGTATTCTAATGCTTCTTCTACACATTTCTGAGCATGATTATTTTCCAGATCTATCATCTTCTTAAATTCAAGAGATGTTGGATAAATAGTGGCTAAGTTATAGTTCAAGTTATTCCTAGGGAGTTTTGGAATACATCCTCTTTCTAGTATGTAAGGAGCTTCTTTGGTAGTAGAATGTTTACTGCTGTTATAAGCTATTTCTAGGGCTGGTAGTAGGCTTACCCAATCATGGCAATAACCATCTGATTTTTGTATTCTAGACCAAAGCTACAGAACCTCCTTAGCATATCTTCTAGGGTCTGTATCATCCTTTCAGCTAATCCGTCAGTTTGGGGATGGTATGCTGTAGAAAATGCTAGAGTAGTTCCCAGTATATCATTCAGATTCCTCCAAAACGCAGAGGTGAATTTGGGGTCTCTGTCACTGATTATAATCTTGGGTATACCCACATCAGCTATGATCCTATTCCAGAATAGTAAAGCTACATCCATAGCACTATATTCTTTGTGGTTAGGTAAGAATTTTTCCTTTTTGGAATATCTGTCAACTATAACTAGGACAAAGTTATATTAATGAGTACCTCCAGGGGGGAGGCCAGTGACAAAATCCATATTGATGATTTCCCATCTGGTTGTAGGTTCAGATATCTTCTGTAAGAGTCCAAACCTTTTTCCAGTAGTTTTATTAGATTTCTGGCAGGTTTCACAGCTAGTATTATATTCAGTAGTGATTTCTTTTCAGTTGTTCCACCAAGCAGTTTTTTTTACTTTTTATAAATTTCTCTCTGTGGATAAATGCCCTGATGAACAGTTGGCATGGCATTCCTGGAGTATATGTTGTATATGTTCTTTGTTGCTTAGTACTAATACGCTGGAATGTTGGTGTGTATAGTAAAGGAGACCATCCCAAAAGGTAAACCTTCCTGCTTTATAGGGTTTAAGTAGTGAAGCAGGCAGGCTATTTATCAAAGCTGCTTCTGGGGATTCACATTCCATAATGGTAATCAGCAGCTTGATTTCAGGGGAGTAGCTATCCCTTACTAGGTTGAAGAAAGCAGTATCTAATTCACATAAGTGGATCCCCATTATTGGAGCACTCAATGCAAAAATATTGATATTCAGGATAGGAAAGATATCTTGATCTTCAGGGTCATATGCTGGATTGTTAGAGTCATTAGGCAAAGCATTCCTACTTAGACTATCAGCATTCTGATGTTTAGCTCCAGCTTTATTCACTATAGTCATCTGTCCTCTATACTTTTGTATAGCAATTTGCCACTTGAGCATATTTCTTCTGGGAGTTTTCATGTTCATAAGAGTTCTTACAGCATTGAAGTCCGTGATTACTTCAAAAGTGGTGCCTTCTAAGTAATAGTGTAGCTTCTCTAAAGCCAATACTAGTGCCAAACATTCCAACTGACTGGACCCATATCTCTTCTCTGTATTGTTGATCTGTCTAGATATGAAGATCACAGATTTTTCTACTGGTCTGTCTTCTTCTATCCTTTCCTGATGTAAAGAAGCTCCTAGCCCTTCCATGCAAGCGTCAATGTACAGTTTGAAGGGCTTGGAGTAATCTGGTTGGATAAGTAGAGGAGTAGAGGTCATAGCTATTTTTAATTCCTCATAGTTTTTTAGTTTCTCATGAGTCATTTCAAATAGGGTGTTGTTGTTGCATACTTCATACAGACTTTTAGTTAGCATAGCAAACTTTGGTATGTATTGTCTGTAATAACTGCAAAAATTAATGAAAGACAGTAATTCTGTCTTGTTTTGAGGCATAGGCCTATTCATGACAGCAGCTATCTTATTTGGATCAGCAGCTAGAGTTAGACCAGTGACTATATATCCTAAGGCTTTCAATTCTCCGTAGCCAAAGTTGCATTTTTTCATGGACACCTTTAATCCTGCTCTGGAGATTGTCTGGAGTACTAATCTCACTTGGTTAATATGATTATCCCAGTCATCAGAGTATATGATAACATCATCTATATATACCATCATCCATCCTTGTCTGATATAAGTACCTAGAACTGTATCCATTCTTCTCTGGAAGTGTGATGGAGCATTCTTTATACCAAAGGGCATCCTAAGATATTCATATATTCCCAAATGAAAGATTATTCTCATAAACTTCCTGATTTCAGGGCTTATTGGTATCTGGTGGAAGCCTTTAAGCATATCCATAGTAGTGATGTACTTAGCCTTGGACAAGTTGTGCAGAGCATGATCAATCTGGGGTATAGGATAATAATCTGCTTGAGTGTAATTTTTGAGCATTCTGAATTCTCCTACCATTCTTGACTTGTCATTATGCCAAGCTATGATTACAGGTGTGGTCACATCTACCTGTTCATTATGCCCTACTTTCCTTAATACTTTCAAGTCTATCAGTTCTTGGATATGTTCCTCAAGGGCCTTTCTAGACTTAGGACCAGAAGGATAGGCTGGCCTTCTTAAGTTAGGAGGATAAGGAGGCTTAATAGTCAATGTCAATACCATATCATGTCCTTTAATATCACCAATGGGATGATCTTTAGTACAAAAAGCATTCTGGTTCTCAAAGCAGAATTTCAATATATCTTTCTTCTGTTCCTCAGAAAGTTTCATATTCAGAGCTGCTTGAGAGAAATATTCTTGATCAAAGTCTTCTAAATGCTTTTGATCAGTAGAGGAGGGGAAGTTAGACTGAATGGTGCATATCTTAAACTTCTTATCCCAATTACCTCCTACTGTGAAGTATCTTCCTCTACTCTGGAACACATCTATACCATATAGAAATAAGGCATCATTACCCAGTATCAGGTAGTCACATAGTCCGTTGAGCAATACTACAAATTCCACTTGTATTCTGAAAGATCCTTTAGTGTGAGGTAGTATTATAGGAGCAGTCCATACTCCAATAGCAGTCATGGTAGAGTTTCAAGAGCTGAACCTGGATTTTGGGACGGGCAAAAGGTGTTCTTTCCAATTGGGGTCCCATTTGTTTAAGAATTCAGCACAGACACATGAGCAAAAGGCTCCACTATCCAGTAATAACCTTATATGTCTGTTTTTATAAAATCCTGTTGCATAACAAGTTTGACTAGTGGTATAACTTTTCCCACTCATTGGTTTAACTGTTAATGTTTTGACATCCATAATATGCCTAGGAATCATGGTAGGATCCCATTGTTGGGGCAAGCTAGAATCCCCATGGATTTTATTGATTTCTGCAGAAGTGCCTATATCTCCTTCTATAACATTAACAGGGTTGGTCAGGATCAATTCACATTCAGAAAGAGATCCTTCAGTATCAGCTATATCTTCATAGTTCTGATTCTCTTCAACCTCCTGTTCTCCTTCCAAGACTGCTATCTTCCTTTTTGGTAATGGGAAGTCTTGTCTCATGTGCCCAGTCTTGCTACAATTCCAACAAGTGGCCGGCATCCTCTCTTTATCCCTATTCTCATTAGGTTTCTTATTATCAGAGGAATTTATCACAGGAGGTTTTTCTCTGGTTTTATTGATGTTATAGTTTTCTTTGGGTCTGGAAGGGGCTTTCTTGTCCAACCCATTCATGTCTATTACTTTTTCTAGCACATTGATTAGAGTGGGCAAGTCCGCATCCATACTCATCCTACATCTTACACTATGGTTAAGATTCCCAGGAAACAGGTTGAGGAGTCTTTCATTTACTTCCTCTTCATCAGCATCTGGATAGAAGCACTCCAAGCTTTTCTTCTGTTCCAAACACCATTTGTGAGGTTTATCCTTGGAGGGGTCAAATGAGGAATTTTTGAAATTTTTCATCATTTTCCTTTTCCACATTCTAGAACCAAATTGTTCTTTAATCAGAATTTTCCAAGAATTCCATGGTAAGGATCCTACTTCATCTCTCGTACTGAAAAACCAGTCCAATGCTACTCCTTAAAATAGCCTGGGTAGCCTGACCACAGCTATAGCTTCTGGTAGGTCATAAGAGTTAATGGTGTAGTCAATAAATTTAAAAAAATTTATATGATTGTATTCCCCTTCACCGGAGAACTTTGGCTATTCAGAAATATGGGGTAACAGTTTGAGTGCTTGCTCCATCTCAGGAGTAGGACTAGGCCTAAAGGTATCACTCCTATGCATTCCTAATAAGGGTGGTGCATAAGGAGTAGTGGTTTGCCTGGGAGGTTTTGGTTCCTCTGTAGTACTCCCCAAGGGGTTGGTCAGACGGACTTTCAAGTCTCTAAGATCATTTTGGATCAGATTAAGTTGCAGATCCACTTTGTTATTAAGCACAACAATTTTTCACTAAGGGATAGAATAGAGCTGTTAGTGGTGGTTCCAAATTCTTCTTTTAAGGGGTGGAAAGACATTATAAAATCTTCTCGGATTCCTGATAACATATTCTCAATTGTTTGAGTCTGTTTGATCCTACCTTGATTAATTGTCTCCAATAACTTTTCTGTGTGTTCTTTAATTTCTTCCATTCCTACCGGCTTTGTTTGGTTGTTAATCAATTTGGCTACCACTGAGGTTAATTTATCCATTTGGGTATAAACACCATCCAAATTTTCACAAAAAATTTTGAAATTATGATGTATATCATTAGAAAAGGAAGTAATTACATCAGAGGTCTGTTTGGGCTCAGAATTAGAATCTAATTGTTGTAAACCTTTTTCCACTTTTGAGCTAGTGATATTATCTGGTCCCAGTCTTTCTTTCCCTTTGGCTTGGGAGGGGAAGAGGATCTCTTCTTTGCTGATCCTTTGCATTTCAGCTGGGCTAATTGATCCCAAGGATTCTACTTTTCTACGTAGGATTCTACCTCTTTCCTTGGAATCATTTTCTGAAGAGCTATCTGGGTGGCTTTTGCCTGGGAGATTATCTTTTTCATAGATACCATGTCCTCCTTGGCTTGGGCTTCTATGAATTCTTCCCAATATTTCACGTGCTCTTTGAATAAGTCTTTGATCCTGGCTTCCTTGGCCATATTCTGCTGGGGTGGTTGCAGGGAATCTTTTTTTAAAGGAGGGAGGCTTGATTCTACTACCTTCTCCGGCTCTAGGCTGGGAGAGGGCAGAAGTGATTGGTGCTGCTCCTTGTCCATCAAAATTTGATTCATGGGTTCTAGTCCCTTCATGGTTGTCCTAATTGGTGGTCTCACGGTTATTGAGAGCTGTTGGCAAAGATTCATAGGAGGGAATTCTTCCTGAGGCTCTTGTGTTACGTCTATTCATTTTCAGAATAATATGTTTGTGAGTATTTTACAGAAAAAATCTGTAAAAATAAGTTTTATTTCAAAACTCACTTAAATTGATGTTCAAAGGTACCAAGACCTTATTGGGGTTAAATTTATCCTTAGTAGGTAATCCTACGGGGTCTTGGTGTGTTCCAATGAGGTCTTCACCTGCCCAATCAATATTTTCAGGGTGTTCAGAGATTTCTGTGATTTATTGATCCAAAAGATCAACTTCAGTGGCGGGGGTTTCTGGTACAGGATGGTTCACTGATAAAAAGTGTATTTGATTGGTAAATAAAATATATCAATATTATTTTCTTAAAAAATAATATGGTAATACAAGTTGTATACTTACTTTTATATTTCAAAAAGTAATTTATACGGTATTTCTTCCAAGATTTATGTTTCCTTAATAGAGCCTGAAAGTTGATACACCTTTCAAGATCTTCTTGTTCAAGGAGTTTATCAGATTTTTTACGTGTAGAAGAGATATTAAGTTGCTCAGCTTGAGTTAAAGCTTTCCAACCAGTAGGTTTATAATTTTTAATATATTCTTCTTTTCTTATCTTTAAAATATTTAAATAATAGATTATTAATTCTGCATTGGTTTTTAAATCCACTGAAAAATAATTTAATAATAAATCACGGTTATAAAGTCAGATAAATTTATGTTTGATTTCATTTTTTTGTGAAATTTCTGTTCCAAGGTATTAAATATAATAAGATGGAATATTTCCCGGCCAGACCCCCAATTTTCAGCCTCCTGGATGCCAAGACCCTTGCTATCCTTTAGCTACCAGAGGTGATAGCGTAAATAATAAATATATTATTTAATAAATGCAGCAAAAATCCGTAAAATATTTGGATTAAGCTTGTTGCAAGGTTAAGTGGTTTGGTTATTGTTTATTGTTTTAAATCAATATGAATAGATTGATTATTAAATATTTTTATAGAGGGGCAACAATTATATTGGGGATCTTTAACACCTCTCTCCAGGGATTTCAGTATGAAAACACGTAGTCCTGGTTACTTTGTGCTCTTTAGTTTAAAGAATATTTTACCCAAAGATAATATGTTTATGAAATACACAGTGGAGTGGCAGGGCATTGTAGCCAAGCTACCACGACAGAGAAAGGATAATAAAACTTACTGGTATATCTTTAAATCCTTTGGGTATCTGTTTGAGACTTGTACTGATGGGCTAAACCTGTAAACTGGGGTTATCAGGTTGTTCAGCAGTTTTAATTGATAAAAAGAGGTTGAGGATAAATATTATTGATCAGACATTGCCATAAATCACTTACTTATCTCTTATAAGTACTGGATTACCTTGGCACGGTGTCTGGATATGAATATAACTGGGTCTCTGTCCGTCAATATCCTCAAGAGAGCTCTTTATCTATAGCTTTTGGAGTCCCAATATTTTCCTTCTGAGGGCTGTAGGTGCTCAAAGGGACGGACACTAAGGCTAGCAGGGTAACCAGGGGTAGCCTGTCATGTGTTCTTGGTGCTATATCACGGGTAGCATCTAATTCCTCAGGGTATGGGAATTATTCCAATTTATAATAGACATTAGGACGTGTGAATAACACTAATCTGTCCTATTTATGTATCATTTAATTAATTATCCTTAGGAAATGTTCCCATTAATTTAATAATTATATAAATAGACATTTCTACGGACATCTTGATGTCAGGTAAGTTCTCATTATGTATTATATAACTGGAGTAAAAGTCATAATATTGATTTTACTCTTATTTTCGAGTTCCAGGAGATTTACTAAGATAATTACATAAAAAAATATGTCATGTGAATTCATGTAATATTTTTACATCATTAGTTGTCTTAGTATGTCAAAAAAATATTGATGTCTAGAAATTTTCATAAAAGTATATTAAAGTATTTTAATATATTTTTAGAAGTTTTCATTGTCTTATTTTCGAAATTCTTGGTACTTTGAATTATATTAAATAAAAAATACGTATAAGGATTATTTATGTATTTTTATATAATATTATGTATTTTTAGACTGTCTACTATCCACGGGAACATTTATTACATATGTAGAAAGTTCCCGTGTAGGTTGTAGCATGTTTACGCGGTACCTGAGCCTCTCAGGCCGCCTGTCACTCCCTCAACCCGTAGTCCCGCGGCTGCGTACTTGTCAGAGGCCCAGGGCTGGGTACACGACCTCGACGGAGTGACAGGGCTATATCTCAGCCGCGCGCGGGTGCATTGGCTGCCGCGGCTGCGTGCGGGAATTGTGACAAAACACATTTCCGCCCGTAACTCCTCAAATATACACAACACCTCAATGCTGACTGAATTTTAGGCGTGAAACCTATACGTGACAATGTGTGTGAACTATTTAATTGGCCAAAAAGTTAAATAATGGAGCCATAGTATTTTGGTTTTTCTTTCCTTAATTATTTAAAAATATAAGGAGTTGGATTTCAAGGGTGGGGTCAGTGAGTGACCCTACCTAATTTTGGGTGGAGAATCCATTTCTATAATAATATTTATTGTTTTCCTACGCCTTCTTATTTTAATTGTATTATTATTATTTTTATGTTATTTTGGTTACTTTTGCAGCATTCTCTGCAATAGTAGCAAGCTGATAGTCTGTATTGAGGCCCAACAATATGAGAATACGGAACACATTCAGGCTAGCTGTTGGCGCGTACATTTCATCACATTTTTTGCCCATGCGTTGGTTAAAGCCCTTGACAAATAGACAAGAGCTTTGTTCAACAAGGTTACCAAGCTCATCAAGTTTGTTTGCAAGTACCCAGCGCATGCCGAGGACTCTCATCCTGGGGTGTGGATTTACAGGTTTCCAGACTTTGAGCTCATCAAAATTTTCCACTTTGTAGGTAGCCAACGCCATCCATTCTTTTCCAAACTCACCCCTCAAGGCCTCCGGTAGTGAGCTTGGGAGGTAATTTTTTGTTTTGACGGGCATGGACTGAATGAGTTGTCAGTCAGCCATTGCAATCTTGTCAGTAGGTTCATTGCCAAGTTGAAGTGATAACTGGTTAATGATGAAGTCCAATGTGTTTTTCTTCTCTTCAGCCCTAACTTCAGCAGCTTGAAAATTGGGAAACAAAGCAGACGTAGAATGGATAACACATCTCTCAGCAGGTGACCAAAAAAGCCAGCCTGGCCCTGATGCCAGGTATTACAAGAAAAAACATAGTTTCCCACGGGCCGCCATCTTTGAAGACCTGTGTTCTTTTGGTAAATGAACAATGGCCTTTGCCCCAAACGGGTACAGGGATTTTGGGTCAACGTTCAGCCCAAAAAGCATAGTCAAGGGACACAAATCCCTGATGCAAGTTTTTGGAATACAATTATGAATGTATGTTGCCATCAGGTAGGCATAAATCTAGTATTGTTCTGCCATGCAACTGGCATTCAGCATTGTTCTGGCAGCATTGCCCATGGTTCTGTTGAAGCGTTACGCTTCACCATTCTGTTGCAGGTGGAATGGTGCAACAGGTGCTAGGCAGATACCTAAGGCTTCTAACCTTGATTTGAGGGGCCCAACGTACTTTGCCACATTGTCCAAGCAAATGTAAGCTGGTACCTTGCCAATTTTGTTCCTCAGGTGTTCAATCCACCCAATGATTTTCTGCAAGACTTCACTCCTTGATCAAAGAGCAGCACCAAAGTTATATGTTGTTGCATGATTTCAAAAAGTGAGCCAGAACCTGGCTCCATTCAATTCTTTATCAAAAGGCCCAATCACATTGGTCACACATAGCTGAAGCGGGTCATGGCGTGGTATATTAGAGGCAACTCCAAACAACAGATGTTCAATTGACTTAGATAAAGCACACCGTTCACAGAAGTACAATTACCAGGTACCTCTAGGTTGCTTTGGAAAATGGGTCTCAAGAAACTTCTTCAAAACAGCCTCAGATGCATGTCCAAAATGCATATGCCAATTATACGCATCAACAGAAGTTTTCTGTGTAATTGCCTGGCATGAAAGTTGTCCAAGCGGTTGAATTACCCAGCAAAAGTTTTTAAAAAAGGTTTCAAATCTTTGTCCGTGCAGATCATGTAATACTAAGTCTAACCCTTTATGTTCAATCCTCCAGCTATCACTAGCCAATCTACCAGTGGACAGGATGGTACCCTGGATACCCTTGCAAAAGTACGCCTCGTCAATCTTGAGTGTTCCCTTCCAAGTCGGAATGCTGAGGATACCAATGGTGTAAAAAATTTCCAAATTTGACGGAACGTCCATTGTAAGAACAACCAGGACTTTCAAGCGTATAGTGATACTGAAGAACTGCAACTGCCCACTCACATGCGTGGTTTCTCTGGAATCAATCAGGACTTCCCCCTCATTTACAGCCTCCAGGTCAAGTTGGGGGATGCAAGGTCCTTGGACAGGCAGGAAGGTTGGTTTTTGGGGCGGTAGGTACCTTGAGTTCCTGCTGGAATGGTCATTGGGTGGCGGTGGTATGAACCCATGCTGCACATGCTCCAAGAAATAATCGCAATTGGCATACCAATGCCCCGCTTTCTTGCAATAATGACATGCATATCCAAATTTCTTCAGGAGCAACTCCCTTTGGGTCCTGCCCTTGAATAAGTTGGCCTTGTTGACAGAAAGGTTGGCGGAAGTCACAGAGGTGGATTCCTTGTCTTGGGACTGCATTCTACAAGCAGGGGTGATATATTTGTTTGTGGGTTGGTCGGACACAGCTTGAATGGATATCTCCATGTCAGACGGGATGGTGCCAACCAAGCAGGACTTCAGCTTTTTTTCACACAAATGTATTGTGGTTGAGACCTCAGTAAAGCTTGGTGGGAAGGCAGTATTGTTGAGGTTCTTTCCAATGGCATACTCAAAGTTTTGTTGATCAACTGTTGGGGGAGCTGTTGTGCTAGCTTTTAGGCACAGTCCATCAAACTCATCAAGACCCATATTGACTTTGTTCAGGTCTGCCAAAATCTTGTGCCAGTTTGCAATCCACACGTCATCAGACCCGGTTTTGTTGCCAACGGCCTGAAAGAAACAATCAAAAATTGCAAGCTTGTGACGTTGATCAATCTTGCTACACTTCTTCTTAATGAGTTCTACAAGCAACTGTGCGTCCTCAGTTCCGGAATCCTCAACTACACTGAGCAGCGTGTTGTCAATGGTATTCCTTATCAAGATTTCTATGGTTTCTTTTTGATCAAGCCCAACATTGGAGAAAGCATTTGGATCTCCAAGGAAAGTGGTATCTTGTCTGAGTGCCCTGCGCAGTGTTTGATCAATCAAGCACTCCCATTGCATGTAGTTGAACCCATCAAAGACAAGGATGGATTTTTTTGGATTGATAGAGTTATGGAAAGCTACTCGGTCTTCTATAAATTTCTGTGTAATTGTATTGAAAATGTTGCCAGATTTGTTTGATGGAGGGTGTAAGTTGGGGGGTTGTTTCCTTTTGGATCGCTCAATCCTGTTCTGAAGGCTGTTAATGACCTTGAGTAGGGATTCTATTGATAATTTTTGTGAAGTGTTCATGTTTTTGTGATTGGGAATCAACATACCGTCTTTTGATGATTATAGTGGCAACTTGTCGGACAGAGCTGGTCTATTGGAATCAGAATGATTTCTGTCTTCTAAGATATCTTGAAAAAATTCCATCCACCTGCCGGCGGATCAATAAGATTCCTACTGGCAGTCTATCAGATAGTTATATAGATCAAGGAGGTTTCAGGGGCTAGTTGGGCGGCTTTCAACCTGTTATACTCAACTGGGTTTGTGATCTGCAAAATCACCCAATGCCACAACATCAGCTCAACCCACTGCCAGATCTCAACCTTCAACTCTGATGAGGAAAAAGGCTATTCTGTGCAGCGGGTTGGGCAAGCTTATATATACATGAAGATTTTCTGTAATTCTATATGCATAAATTATGCTTATTGTTCAATCATGTACCTAATTGTCTTTATTATGTCATAATTTGTACTTGTGTAGTACTTACTCTTTACAGTATCTAACTTTACTTTTGAATACATCTATACCATACAAGCAAATAGAATAGTTTCCTAGAATGAAGTAATCACATACTCCATTTTGAAGCACTTCAAATTCAATTTTCAGTTTGAGTGATCCTTTAGAGTGAGGGAGTATCATATCAGAAGACCATACTCCAATAGCATTGAGGGAAGATTTACAACTGCTAAACTTAGCCTGAGTTACTGGTAATAAGTTCATTTTCCAATTTGGATCTTGCTTTTCCAAATAAGTTGAACCAAAACAAGAGCAAAAGGTTCCACTATCTAAGAGTAACTTCACCAGGCAACCTTGGATTAAACCAGTAGCATAGCATGGTTTTCAAGAATTGTAACTTTTACTGGCAGAAGTTTTTAGTTTCAAGGCTTTAGCTTCAGAGAAATGGTGGATCTTCATGTTGGGATTCCATTTTTGTGGTAAGTTGGAATCTTCATTGACAGATTTTATGTCCAGGGAAGATTCTATAATTACTTCAATAACATTGATGGGGTCAGTAATCATCAATTCACACTCAGAGAGTGATCCATCAGTGTCATCAAGTTGGGGATAAGGATTATTATCATACTCTTCTCCTTCAATAGGATTAATCCTTCTTCTGGGTTGAGGACAATCAGGTCTTACATGTCCTGTCTGGTTGCAATTCCAGCATACCTTTTCCTTTTTCTCTGGATTATTCTTGACCTTCAAGCTGGTGGGATTAGGGGCATGGGAATTTTTTGTCCTAACAGCATATTACTCCTTACTCCTGATATTCTGTTCCCTTGGTTTATTGAAGTTCTTGTCAAGACCATTCATATCAATGGTTTCTTCTAATACTCCTGTCAAGGTAGAAAGGTCAGAGTTCATGGGCATCCTGCACCTGACACTAAGGTTGAATTGTCTTGTACATAAGTTGAGAAGTCTCTCATTAACCTTTTCTTTATCAGCATTGGGGTAAAATCAATCCAATCCCCTTTTCTGATCAACACACCATTTGTGAGGTTTGTCCTTGAATGGATCAAACTGGGAAGTTTCAAAAGTCTTCATCATCTTTCTTTTCCAAATCCTGGTATCAAATTGTTCTTTGATTAATTCTTTCCATGAACTCCAGGAAAAAGATCCTACTTCTTCCCTCTTATTAATTAACCAATCACGAGCTACTCCTTCAAAAAATCTTGGTAATATTACCACAGCTATGGTATCAGGGAGTTCATAAGAGGCAAGAGATTAATAAATAAACTTAATGAAACTGAAATGGTTATATTCTCCTTCTCCTGAGAATTTAGGTCATTCAGTGATGGGAGGAATTAAATTTAAATCTTTTTCTACTTCAGTTGTAGGACTAGGCCTAAAATATTCATTCCTAGCTGTTCTGGATCTAGGGGGAATACTAGGAGTACCGGTGAATCTAGTGGGTCTAGCTTCTTCCAAGTCATTAACTGGAGGGTTAGTAAAATTTATTTTAAGATCTCTGAGATCATTATTGATCATACCTAGTTCCAAGTCAAGTTTGTAACTCAAAAAATCAATTTTATTTATTACATGAGTTCAATTAGTATGAATTATACTGTTAACTTCTTCCTTGATGTAATTCATTGGGACAAGAATTTCTTTGTGTATAGTGGATTGGACACTGCTAATGTGTTTCATTAGATCCATTTCACTTAAGCTTATACTTTCCTTTATTTTTTTTATTTCTAGCTCATCAATCTTAGATAGGGGGGCCTGAGTGTGTATTACTTTGTTAAGGTTCAGATTCAACTTATCAAATTTCTCACATACTTAATCAAAGCACTTTCTAATAATATTAAAATTGTGAGACAAATTAACAGAAAAGAGGTTAAAAGATTCTACATCTAATTGTGGTACACTTTCTTCCACTTCTGGGCTAAGGATATTATATTTTCCCAATCTTTTGGGTTCCTTAACTTCCGATGGGCTGAGAATCTCTTCTTTTTGGGATCATTTCCCTTTAACGAAGCCAACTGGTCCAAATGACATAACCTTCTACTTCCCTCCTTGGGATCAGCTTTTGAAGAGAGATCTGGGACCTCTTTGTCAGAGATATAGCTTTTCTTGTACCTGGGTGATCCTCCTGGGTCTGAGCCAGTCTGAATTGTTCCCATTAGCTCACATGCTCTTTCACTAACACTTTGACCCTTTCATCCTTGGTTAAGTCCAGCTGGGGTGGCATAGGAGTACCAGTATCCGCCTGGGATAACACTTTGGGTGAGTGATGACTCTCCAATGTTGAGTTAGTCAAGATGGTGGCCATGGTTGTCCCCGTTGTTGTCCCACATAACGCTATAGTCACAGGTTCAAGCCCCCTCATTCTGTTTGCAACTGGAGTTCTTGCACGCGCTGGTTCCTCCAGGCTCTGTCAAAACTCTTGAAAAAAAATTAAAAAAATATAAAAATAATATTTTTCAATTATTTTTTATTTTTGATAATTTTTTTATACAACTTTTAACTTACTTATAATTGAATTCAACGGTACCAACACTTGGTTGGGGTCAAGACCATCCTTGGGGGGTATTCCAACTGGGTCTGAGTGGGTTCCAATCAGATCCTGCAATAAATCCAAGGGGAAATCCAATGTTAAACCGTCTGGAACATCCTTAACAAGATCCTGGTCAAGGAGGTTTCCAAAAAACAAAGCCCACTCAGGTTTATGAAACAATAGAAAAATATGAGTTTTATAACTTTTGTAATTTTCCATGAAGAAAATAGTTTTAATGCTCACTCTTGTGATTTTTCAATTTATTTTTAACTTCCTTGTTATTTCTTTTATAGATAGATAGTTTTCTTTGATAAATTTTCCACTCCTTGTGTTGCATTAATAAAGAGTTAAAATTGATGACTATTTCAAGCTCAATTTTTTTGTTCTTTATAACTTGATGTTAACAGTAAAGAAAACTTTCCTGTTGTTTCTCAGGATTTATAATAATATTCCCAAAGTTATGGAATTTTTCTTCTTTTTTCTGTTCAATAAGATTCAAATAATAATTGATCAATTCCCCGTTGGTCTTAAGATCCACTGGAAGAATAACAGAATCAAAAAATAGGTTGTTATAAGTATTTTTACTTATTTTTTTTAAAAAAAAATAATTTTCCTGCTTCAAGCAATAAATAATTAAAAATGAATTATTTAGGGATATTTTCAAGCCAGACCCCCAGTTCAGTATTATGCTACTGGGGATTTTTACAGAAAGACAACCTCTCTTCAAGGGGCCTCCTTAGGAAGTTTAATAAACGGGGAATGAATAATGGGTGCCTTATAAGGACTTATTCACTGGTATGGGCGGGTAAAACAGCACAATGGCCAAGGCAGAAAGGGAAACACTCACTCTGTGTCAATAATCCACAGAAAAGCCTGCAAATATTCGGGTAAAGGGTTTCAGAGCAGATAAGGTTGGTTGCCAGACTAAACTTCAATGGATAAGGTTGATTGGTTTTGGGAAGTAATAATAATACTGCAGACTAGGTCATTAATCACTTTCTCATCTCTTTATAAGCACTTGACTAACAATTAAATGGTTTCTGATTGATAATAATATTTTCCTGGTAAAACTGATGGGGAATAATGGCTCCAAAGATGTCTTTATAAATACCTTTTGCTGTGATGATGAGCTTTCCAGGGCACATAGAGAGGCTTCTGATCATGGGCTGAGGCTGGTAAGCCATTCAGGGCAATTTTAGAACGTCCACTTGGTGATTTTAATCAGCTTTCCTCAGATCTTCTGTATTTCTGTGCTATTTTAGCCGCAGGATCTGGTAATCTTTTAATGGCATAATTCTGATCATTCTGAACTTATCATTCATTTGTACTATTAATATTGGTTTAAAGTAGAACGTTGTGGACATTCATTGATCTTTTATCATCTGATGAGCACTTAGGTAATTTTTAATAATTTTTACAGCCCCTCCTTGTAGTGTTTCATGGTCTTCAAAGATTAGGATCTGTCTGTTTTGTGGTAAACTTCAACAGTTGATTTATTATTTAAAATACTTTAAAATTAATTATATAACATTTTTATTGATTTTTTGAGCTTTTTAGATAATTTGTAATGCATATGTCACATTATTACATATTCTAGGTAAATCCTACTAGGTTGTTGCTCCTGTGAGCAGTACCTTCTGTCTGATTTGTCATGACTGATCCTGACTGCGGGATCAGTCATTTCAGATGCGCGCAGGGTAGGATCTGATTTTTGCGTGGAAAAATTGACTGCACACGGGAATTCTGTATGCCGGAATGTGATGCTACAGGTACATAGGGGTTTTATAGGGATGCGGGACTGCGCACAGGAATTGTGACATAACACATTTCCGTGTGTGACTCCTAAAATATTCACAAAACCTCAATTCTGACTGAATTTTAGGTGTGAAACCTATACGTGACAATATATTTGAAATATTAACTTGGCCAAAAGGTGCCATATTGGTGCAACCTTTTGCTAAATTCTTATTTAATTATTTAAAAACTGAAGGAGTTATATTTCAAGGGTGGGGTCAGTGAGCAACCCTACCTTATTTTGGGTGGGGAATCAATTTCTGCAATAATATTGATGGATTTCCCACTCCTTCTCAATATATTATCTATTTCTTTTCACTTTTTATTTTTGTTACTTTGACAGGTTGCTCTGTACATAGTAGCAAGCTGACACCTACTAACCAATTGGCCATCATATGCCTTAACACTAGATATCCAACAATCTTAGTTACTGGATCACCTTTGATCCCGCATACTGCATAACAAAAGATCCCTGAAAATCTTCCTTGAAGATCCCCTTTGACCCATATTCTGCACCATTGACTTTTGCACCCTGTTTTCCCAACAATTACATATCATTCTGCAACCCCCACAACATACGCCATACTCAATTTCTGGACACATAACCCATAGCTCCAATCACTTGTTTCCCATTTAAAAAAATAAAATCCTCATTGCATAGCTTTAGAACATGGCTAATAGGGCGTATCAAATTTAGCAAACCCGCCATTAGAAACCTGCCATTTTTTTTGACAAAACCCGCCATTTTTAATGGCGGGTTTCTGAAATACACATACCCCCTAACTGGTGTATTTCAAAATGGCGTGTTTCATGAAAATGGCGGATTTCAATCATCAAACACGCCATTAAACCCGCCATTTATGCATCATCATCCATCCACCATCCATCACATCAAAAACACCCATCCACATCAGCAAATCCATACCAGTCCCATCTCCATTGCATCACACACATCTCTATTGTTTTTCACATACCTTCACATACCCATCTTCACACAAATCCCATCATCATCTCATCACCCCACATCACTCACCACCTTTCTCAACATGTCCAATCAAACATCCCGCCAGCAAGTTGAAAACGCAAAAAAGCTGACTGAACTTTTGCTACTGTTTGACTCCCATTCAGACTCTGATTCAGACTCCGATTTGGAATCAACTTGGTTAGCTTTGAATTCTCTGTTGGCAAAGCAATACATGGTTCCAAGAATACACACTCTCCATAACCCTATGTATGAAAGGCAAAAGCTTCATCTCATCCCTGACTTAAGCTTCCAGCAACTGTTCCAAACTTTGTTGCCTTCTTTCATGAAACTTTTGGCAATTATTGAAGACCACCACATCTTCCAGAACAATTCTCGCAATCCTCAATGCAATCCAGCCATCCAACTTGCCGTTGCTCTTTGTAGATTGGGGTCAAATGGAAATGGAGCAGCAATCCATCAATTGGAAAATCTATTCTCAGTCAGTTACGGAAGCATTGACTTATACACCAAAAGAGTCATGATTGCTATCCTATCTTTCTGTTGCTCGGTCCTTTCATGGCCAACCAAAGAAGAACGCAAGGAGATATCTCAAGTAATGGAGACAGAAGGCTTTCCTGGTTGCATTGGTTTTGTTGATGGAACCACCATCCCCTTGAGTCAAAAACCCAACCTAGATGGCAACCACTGTTTTGATTGTAAAAAAAGGCAATTGATTCATTTCTTTTCCAATTGCTATGATAAAACTTTGGATCACACACTGACCAAATATGTTCCATCTCTTTGTTTAGATACTCCGTGGCACTACAACTTGTTTGCAATAACAACAAGAAGTTCATCTCCCTCCATGCTGGCCTTCCAGGTTCTTGTCATGATTCATATGTTTTCAATTGGATGCGGATTTCCCAACAAACAGAGATCTACTTTGACCAAGATCAATACCTTCTGGCCAATTTGGCTTATGCTAGTGGGAAATATGTAGTTCCAGCATACCGGAATGTTTTGTCCAATGATCAAGGAAAAACCGATTTTAACTATCATCTTGCCCAATCACAAGTTTGGATTGAGCATGCCATAGGAACTCTGAAAGGAAGATGGGTCAGCTTACGGGAGATGCAAAACCAGCTCCAATGTTCCAAAGATATGAGGTTCCTCATCAACTGGATTATCACTTGTGTAATCCTTCACAACCTTTTGGCCGACATCAAAGATGAATGGGACAAAATATTCCAAGATGATATTCCTGATCTGCCTCAAGTCATCCCTGTCTCATCTGGTCCCTCATCTTCTTCTATGAGAGAGCGGATTCTTCCTCTCACCCTTGCTTGCTTTGATGAGTAATTTTTGATTTTGAAATTGGTAAAAATTCCCTTCACCGTATTTTTTTGGTTTTGGTTGTTCACCCAAGATTCATAGGCTGAGTTTTTTTTTATTTTTTTTTTTTAGTGGACTTGAATCCAAAAACACCTCCACCTCAAACCCTGCCACTCAACAAATGCCACCCCCCTCCCCCTCACCACTCAACCCCTTCAACCTCACCCCACTCACTCACCGGTCAAACCCTGCCTCCTCCTCACCAAACCACCTCACTCATCACCACCACCTTACTCACCACCACCACCTCATCTCACCTCACTCACTGAATCCCCTCCTCCTAATCCTGGTAAGCCCCCTCCACCCTCTTCCTCTTCCTTCCCCTCACCAGTTGCTGATCCTTTGATCATTCAACCTTTAGTCCCCCCCTGGATCCATTTCTCTATCCATCAAGGTGAGGCCCTCCCCTCCTCCAATTCCTCCTCTCATCAATTGAGCGATCGATTGCCAATGTCGGGGGTATTTTATTGGAATGAGATGGTGACATTATGAAAACCAAGGGGCAAATAAACAAAAGGATTGATGTTTCAGGCATGGCGCGGCCACAGCCCAATCAATCAAATACCATCATCAATTAGAAAGCACTTTGCATGGTTTCCTTAATGGACGCATTCATGCAAGGCATTCAATCTCCGGCATGCTTTGGTTTAAAAACCAAAGAGCCTTTTAGGGAAACACCAAAAGAGTGAAGAATGGGATTATTAACTTTTTTCAAGGGAGTAGTGGATGGATCCTTCATTTCAAAATTTAAATGCTTGAGGGGAAGGGAAGAATGTTGCAAAGAGGCAAGGCAAGTAGATGCAGCCTTTTATATTAATGTCAATGGGGTCCACCAGCCTGTGGAAGCATTCATCATTGACTCTGTTTTTGAGCCCGTCGTGAGCATCACTCAAGCACAACTGCCATTTTATCCTGAAATGTCATGATTCAGGATACAGCTGCAGCTTTGAGAGCAGGTCAAATGGGGCGGGGCAACAGCTTGGACATTGTGGCAGCCATTGCCATTGCTGGTGACAGCTGACCGTCCCCCCCTTGGTTGCTGGGTGGTGGGGGGTGATGAAATCCCACCCTTGCTGGGGGGCTTCACCCCCTGGCCTGAGAACTTCCCCCCTCGCTTGCAGCTAGCCAATGGGGGGGGGTGATGAACAAGCCGCCACATGCAAACGGGAGGCTGCCCACATTGCCTGCGGCCTCCCCCCCCTTGGTCAGAGCTTGCAGGTGGGGGGTGGTTCCCCCCTCGCTCACAGCAAGCCTGCGGCCATCTCCCACGGCCATCCCCCCTCGCTTGCATCTGTGGGGGGCGGTTCCCCCTCGCTCGCAGCAAGCCCGCGGCCATGTCTGTCGGCCATGCTTGCATCTGTGGGTGGCCGTTCCCCCTTGCTCGCAGCAAGCCCGGTGGGGGGCGGTTCCCCTCTTGCTTGCAGCAAGCCCACCGCCATTTCCCATGGCCATCCCCCCTTGCTCGCATCTGTGGGGGGCGGTTCCCCCTTGCTCGAAGCGAGCCCGGTGGGGGGCGGTTCCCCTCTTGCTCACAGAAAGCCCGCCGCCATTTCCCATGGCCATCCCCCCTCGCTCGCATCTGTGGGGGGCGGTTCCCCCTTGCTCAAAGCAAGCCCGCGGCCATCTCCGTTGGCCATGCTCGCATCTGTGGGGGGCTGTTCCCCCTCGCTTGCAGCAAGCCCGGTGGGGGGCGGTTCCCCTCTTGCTTGCAGCAAGCCCGCCGCCATTTCCCATGGCTAGAGATGAACACTCACCGGTGGCCCTGCAGCAATAAAAGCACCATTTGCCTTTAAAAAGAAGCTCCATGAGTCTTACTTCAAGCGCAAAAATTTATTGAAAATATTGACCAACCTGATGGCCGTCTAGCAAGCCGGTGGTCATGATTTGAAGCGAAAAAATTGCCTACAACAACCTCCATAGTAAGTCAATTTTTTTAATTTTTTGTACTTGCTGGATTGGAGACTCACCAAGTAAAAAAAACACATGAAAGCGCCAGCGCCAAACATGAAGAAACCCGTAATGTAGATTGACACTTCCCAAGGGTTGGTCAGGGGAATAATCCGCAGAACGTTAAAGGTGACAACTCCGGTCAAGAGCAGTGGGAAAACAGGAAAGGCCCATGCTGATTTTTGACAGGAAGGAAGCGGAACAGGGAGCAAAGATCCCAACAAGGTCTTCAGTCTCTTGAAATTTTCAGAAAAATTGGGCTTTTATGATTCTGTTAAAAAAATCATGGTTAAAACCAAGCACGCACCAGGGGTCATTGCAGCAGTATCTTTAAAAGGTGAGTGAGTAAAAATGAGTAATCCCATCAGTTTCAGACTGGATTGTAGACAGTAGGGACTGATTCACTCACGATTTCTTGGCGTGGAAAACCAAATGATCAGAACGGTAAATGCAACCCTACGGTCAGGAAAAGAGGGCGTCTCAACATGGAAAATTAATAATCACTTGGAGGATCAAAGTATACAAACATTATTGCAAGCGCAACGTAAATCCAAAAAAACACCACCAATTCATCCGGGCCAATTCCTACTTGTGGGCTGCATGGACATAGACAAATGATGGATTAGATCAATACTAAGTAGTGTTAAGACCTGAATATTTCTACGGGTTTGCAACTTACCCTTTCACAAACAACAATCAAGCACATGGTTCAGAAAGAGTCAAAAAAATCCGACTTGGAAATTGGCCAGGATAAAGAGCGAGATAGGTTACCCTGTATGAGGTTTAGGAAGTCAGTTGACCGTGGTGAGATAATCACTTTTTAACTGCAAAGCGCTTCATGTTATAAGAACTTAGGTAGTTGACAGTTACAACAATAATAGTAGCACTTTACATAGAGATTAAGGAATCATTAATACTTGAAACACTTGATGAAACTTGGGTTAATTAACTGACAAAACAAGTACGCAGGTTGGTATAAAAGAGTTCCTGTTGGGATTGAGGGCTACTCTCTTGAATTGCCTTGGATAAAGAACAGCTGCCAAAATCCATATTGTTATGAGAAAAACCAATACAAAGCGTATGTGAGTTGTCAAATGCATACCTTGCACAACTAACAGACCCGTGGTGAGTAGAAAGATGACGATGTTGAGGATAAAAAGTGTAATTTCTATCTTTGTTAGAAATTCTGGGTGAACCTTCAGGTTGGCCAATAGAATATATCCGGTTGCAGTTCCTGGATAGACCAACATAACATATTGTTTACATCCATCAATCAATACCAAAGTAGAAGTGATTGGAGCCAATTGTGTTTGAATATCCTCCTCGTCATCAGATGGGGGCCACTCCAAGGCCAAGGTTTCATAAAGGTCCCCGTTGGTAGGCTGAGCATCCCCAGCCAAGTCCTTGGCATCAACAAAATCAGATTGTTGGGAATCAAAAGCAGCTAGGGGGGTGATGTTGGCCTTCTTTCCGAAGATTTCATCCATTTGAATATAAAAAGGACAAATGGAGTCCAACTTATCAACCACCGAGTTGATTCCTTTGGCTTTGTCCAAGTTGGTGATACCAAAGCCAGTGGAGATAGACATGGAGTGGGCCTTTTTGTACTTGGCTTGATAGTTTTTGAACCGCTCCCTCATCTGTTTGGATGACAGATCCAGCCTACCTTTTGTTTTGTTCTTGAGTTCATTGGCCATCAGGAGATAACCATTGACCTTAGAGGATTGAGGTTGGCCAACACGTGTTTTGTTGTCGGATCCAAAGCAGGCATCGTAGTTGGAGGGAATTTTCAGCCAGTTTACCAGGCTGATGTGATCAGCTCTCTTGAGCTGACTTGAGCCCTTGGAAGCTGATGGGGGAGGATTGTTTGTTGTGGAGTTCCTTGGCGATGTTCTCTTGGGTGTGTTGGACTTGTGGGGGGAGGTTTGCTGAGGGGCCATTTGAAAGAGTTCGGGCTACGCAAGTGATGAGAGCAATAAAGTGATGAGAGTGGTGAAGTTTTGAGAGAAATAAAGTGGATGAGAGTGATCAAGTGATGAGAGCGGTTAAGTGATGAGAGTGATGAAGTTTTGAGAGCAATGAAGTGTATGAGAGTGATCAAGTGATGAGAGCGATAAAGTGATGAGAGTGGTCAATCAATTTTATGATGAGGGTGGGGGTAAAAAATTTTCTGATGAGGTTGGAGGTAGAAGGAGGTGGGAAGACAGGGGTGTATGACGCGGACAGGTGGTGGAAGCATTTAAATACTTTATTTGAAAAAACCCACTTATTACAGGTTAACTTTGACATGTCTGATCTGAAATAAGTGGGTTTTTTTGATTTTTAATGGCGGGTTTGAAATGGAGGATTTGGGTTGGAACCCACCATTAAAAAATGGCGGTTTTTGTTAACTTTGATACCCCCTAATGATCTTACCATAAATAGGTTCACCGCAAAAGGCAAAACTCTGGCTCAGCTCCCTATTGTCCTGCAGATCCCACATCCACCCAACTGCTGAGTCCTTTTCTTCCTCTGCAAAATTATAAAATATTCCTAGCTTGAATTCAGGTTCCTCTTGCACTGAGGATGCTGCATCCACCCACTTCTGAGCCTTCAAGTCAAACGTTGCTGCTTAGCCTTCTTGCATCTGTGTCTATAAATAACCACCACACAGTACACAACTTGAAAGGGTTGTGAAAAATTCCACAAAACCCATTTTGAGTTGTATATGGGTTGTTTACAGTTTTTAATTTATCACTTCCCTTAAAAAAATTAAAATAACCAAAACTAAATAAAAAATTAAAAAAAAACATCACAAAAAGTTAAAAAAAAATCAAAAAAAAAATTGAATAGAAAATTAAAAAAATTAAAAAAGAATTGAGAAAATTTCAAAAATCCAGGGCCATGAATGCACACTCATGTTCCTATGAATCAATAAAATAAACAAACAAAATTTATAAAAAATCAAGAAACTGTGCTCAAAAAACAAAAACATAATGGAAAATCAAAAATTGGTAAATAAAGATGAAATAGAACAATATACATACAATACAGCCCTGAAATAAAATGAAATACAATATAATGTTTGAATAAAAGAAAATAAAATACTATGAAAAAAAAATTGTATACAAACATTAGGGCGTATCAGAGTTAGAAAACCCGCCATTAGAAACCCCCCATTTGTTTTGAACAAACCCACCATTTTTAATGGCGGTTTTCATAAATACACATACCCCCTAACTGTTGTATTTCAAAATGGCGGGTTTCATGAAAATGGTGGATTTGAAACATCAAACGCGCCATTTAACCTGCCATTTATGCATCATCATCCATCCACCATCCATCACATCCAAAACACCCATCCACATCAGCAAATCCATACCAATCCCATCTCCATCACATCACACACATCTGATTGCCATTGCTTCACATCTCTATTGCTTCAAATCTCCATCTTCACACAAATCCCATCATAATCTCATCAACCCACATCAAATTACCATCTTTCTCAACATGTCCCATCAAAATTCCCGGTAGCAAGTTGAAAATGCCAAAAATCTGACTGAACTTTTGTTAGTATTTGACTGGCATCCAGACTTCAATTCAGACTCTGATTTGTAATCAACTTGGTTGGCTTTGAATGCTATATTACAAAAGAGATACATGGTTCTAAGAAGACAAACTCTGCACAACCCTATGTATGAAAGGCAAAAGCTTCATCTTCTCCCCAACTTAAGCTTCCAGCACCTGTTCCAAACTCTATTGCCTTCATTCATAAAACTTTTGGAGATGATTGAAGACCACCACATCTTCCATAACAATTCTTGGAATCCTCAACGCAATCCAGCTATCCAACTGACTGTTTCTCTTTGTAGATTGGGATCAAATGGAAATGGGGCAGCAGTTCCCCAATTAGAAAATCTATGCTCATTTGTTTATGGAACCATTGACTCATACACCAAAACAGTCATGATTTCTATCCTATCTTTCCATTTCTCAGTCCTTTTTTGGACAACCAAAGAAGAACGCAAGGAGATATCTCAAGTATTGGATACTGAAGGCTTTCCTGGTTGCATTGGGTTTTTTGATGGAACCACCATCCCCTAGAGTCAAAAACCCAGGCTAGATGGCAACCACTATTTTGATTGGAAAAAAAGGCAATTGATTCATTTCCTTCCCAAAGACTTTTATAATGCACTGACCAAATATTGGTTTGTATAGATAATCTGTGGAACTACAACTTGCTTGTGATAGCAACAAGAAGTTCATATCCCTCCATGCTTTCCTTCCCAGTTCTTTTCATGATTCATATGTTTTCAATTGGATGCCGATTTCCCAAAAACCGGAGAAATACTTTGACCAAGATCAATACCTTCTGGCAGATTCAGCTTATGCTAAGGGGAAATATGTTGTTCCAGCATACCAGAATTTTTTGTCCAAAAATCAAGGAAAAACCTATTTCAACTATCATCTTTCCCAATCACAAGTTTGGATTGAGCATGCCATAGGAGTCTTGAAAGGAACATGGGCCAGCTTAAGGGAAATGCAAAACCAGCTTCAAAACCCCAAAGACATGAATTTCCTCATCAACTGGATTATAACTTGTGTAATCCTTCACAATCTTTTGGCTGACATCAAAGATGAATGGGACAAAATATTTGAAGATGATATTCCTGATCTGCCTCAAGTCATCCCTGTATCATCTTGTCCCTCATCTTCTTCTATGAGAGAATGGATTCTTCCTCACAACCTTGCTCACTTTGATGAGTAATTTTTGATTTCAAATTAGGTAAAAAATCCCTTCCCCAAATTTTTTTGGTTTTGGTTGTTCACCCAATATTCCTAGGCTGAGTTGATTTTTTTTTCTCATTTGGTGGGGTGGACTTAGGCAAAACAGACTCAAAACTTCCAAAAACCCCACCTCACCACACCAAAACACCATTCAAACCACCCACCTCACCCCACCAAACCACTTGGCTGTCCACTCCTTCCTCCTCCTCACCAACCACCTCCACCTCACCCATCACCTCCACCTCACCCACCACCTCCCCTCCTCCTTTGTTTGGAACCCCTGGTAAGCTCCCCCCCCCCCCCCTCCTCCTCCCCATCATCCAATGCTCATCCTTTGACTCATCCACCTCCATCCCCCTTCAGGCCACCCACCCCCTTGGTTGATGCCCCAGGTAAGCTCCCTACTACCTCCTCCTTATTCCCCTTTTCCCTCCCTCTCACCCCCTCTCACTCCCTCCTACTCACTCACCAACACCCCCCCCTCTCCCCCTCCCATATTGCTTGGCTTGCCTCCTTGCTCTTGCTTGCTTGTCTTGTTGCCCCCCCCTGATCCCCTTGGCTCCTCCTTGCTTGTCTTTCCGCCCCCCCCCTTTGCTCCTCCTTGCTTGGCTCACTGGCCCCCCCCCCCTTGCTCCTCCTCACTTGGCTTGCCCTGGACTTGCGGCCCCCCCCTTGCTCCGCCTTTCTCCTCCTTGCCGGCCCCCCCTTGCCCTCCATTGCTCCACCCTTGACTCTCTGGCCCCCCCTTTCTCCTCCTCCTCCTTGCCCGCCCGCCCTTGCCCTCTTGCTTGGCCCTTGACTTGCTGGCCCCCCCCCCTTTCTCCTCCTTGCCAGCCCGCCCTTGCCCTCCCTTGCTTGGCACTTGACTTTCCAGCCCCCCCCCCTTGCTCCTCCTCACCTGCCCACCCTTGCCCTCCCTTGCACCTCCTTGCTGGCCCCCCCTTGCCCCCCTCAGTCTCCCTAGGCTTGATGGCCCTGCCCCCTGCCTCACTCTCATCTGCTTCCCCCCTTGATCCCCTGCAAGCCACCCCCCTCCCTTGCCTTGCTGCTGGGTGCCATCCCACCTGGCCCACCTAGCCCAGCCCAAAGCCCAACCCAAGTTCCAGCGTGATTTGCTTGCACCTTGGTATTTTTTTTGGTGATGACATTAACTTTTTTTTTTTTGGTAATAAGCCCAGCCCAATCAGCTCATGCCCATGCCCAGTAATTTTTTATTTTATTTTTTATTTTTATTTTTTTGTGATCACGTGCCTGACATGGTTTTTTTTTGTAACCCTTCTTTTACCCCTTTTCCTTCAATGCTATCCCTTCTCCCGTTGCACTTACAATTTTATACTCCAAATTGAATCCCTTCCTGATCCTCACCCCAAGTGGAGAATTTGCCTGGGAGGGAACAAGATGGAAGGAGATGAGGTGCAAAACATAAAGAGAGGTTGCAAGCAGAGGGCTTTGAAGCAAAAGAGGTATCAAATGAGGGAATCAGAAATCTCTTTGGAACTTGCAGAGGGGGGCATCCATGAAAAGGGTGTATGGTCAGAACAGAAACTATGACCTTTGGATCTGTATCCTGCCATCACTTTTGAAAAGAAAAAGAACAATTGAAAAGCCTCAACCACTGAGTTTGAACATTCCAAGCAGAAAATCAAGCAATTCCATTTCTTCAGCCATGGCAAAGTAATTGTTCTCAATAAATCTGATCACAACAGTCTTTTTGAAATAATTGAATTTTTCCCATTGGAGAAACTTCCTGACCAAGACAAGAAGGACATCAACTTTGTGACAACTTTCCTTCACCAGTCAAAAAAAATTTTCAACACTGTTGGTCCCTCAAGATCTTGGGGTGGAAAAATGTGGGCAATTGAATGGCTAAAATAGATGGACCCCTTTGATTTACTTGGACACCATGTGAAGAAATCATCTATTGAATTTTCCCCTCAAGAGTATGCTTTTCTCAATCTTAAGGCAGAAAAAGTCTCTCACATTTTAGGACAAATGTTTTGCAATTTGGCCAGAATTCCCTTTGAATTAAAGGGTGAAATAATGAAGGGCAACCGCCTCCCCTCCGTCTCATCACTTGAATTTGGTTCTTGGCCTACTCCCTTTGACTGATCTCTGCATGTCACTTTCACATCCAACTCTTTTTAAAACTCACCTCACATTGACAAAGTTGACATCCCTGAGTATTCCTTTTTACTTGAAGTTCCAACCAAGAAATCAAATGGACAACTTATTGAAACTACGGATGAATTTGAACTATCAGAGGGCCAATTTTTCTTTCCTGAACTTGGCTTTGGAATTGATTTCAAGAAAAAAGGTATAGTGAAAATGGTTTGGGAAGCCAATAAGTACAAGCACTGTACTTTTCCTGCTGTGGAGACTGCCACTCATACAAGAATGGCAATTTCAATGCAAATCAACAAAACAACTCAAAACACTTTCAGGGACTTGGGGAGTGGTAAAATATACTCCAGGGAAAAAATATAAATAAAAATAAAAAATATTTTTTTATTGGTGGGGATAAAAATAGTCTTAAAGTTTTTCATCAAAGCAAATATATTTACAAGCCCAGAATTTGAATATTATGCTTTAATTCATCTACTGTTCTACTGCTACCAATGTATGCTGCAGCCATTGAACACTTATCCTTTTTTTCTGTTACCAGCTGTTATCTCTCCATTTCCAGTTGTGCTTGCTGTCAATCCTTCTCCTTTTCCTCTTTTTTGAATTCTAGCTCAGCCTGTTTCAACTTTCCCTTGGCATCCCATTTTTTTTGATGAGCCAAACTCTTGGCTTTCTGCTTTTGAAAATAAATAGCCAGTTGGCTCTCCCACTTCTCCTTTTCAAACTGAATTGTTTCATATTCAATTTGCAATTTCACTGTTCTTCAGAGTGTAATAGGAATGGGCTTGATTTTGAAAGCAAAGAGAATCCAATAGGCTTACTTTAATTTTTCTTCTTCTTGATATCCTCAAAGCCCAAAAAAATTGAAGTGTTTCTCCTATTTTGAATGCTATTGGGGTTGATGTTGATGGAATTGGGGGTCTTTTGTTTCAATTTGCAGAGGAGGTTTGTGTGAAAACATCACTGCTCTGATTTGAAGGGGATTTGGGAGGCGCCATTGGATGGAGTTTTTGGCCATTCAGGAATCGATGAGCCTGTTTCTTTTGAATCTAAAGAAGTCAGGTGTCAGCTTGCTACTATGTACAGAGCAACCTGCCATAGCAACACAAAACTATAAAAAAAAAATTAAGCAAGAATATCTAAATTAACAAAAAAAAGGAGTGAGAAATCCATAAATATTATTAAAGAAATGAATTTCTCACCAAAAATTAGGTAGGATCACTCACTGACCCCACCCTTGAAATCCAAGTCCTTACATTTTTAAAATAATTAAAAAATAAAAGTACTAAAAATTACAACACCAGTATGGCACCTTTTGGCCATTTTAAAATTTCACATGTTTTGTCATCTATAAGGTTTACACCTAAAATCCACTCAGAATTGAGGTGTTGTGTATATTTTATGAGTTACAGGCAGAAATGTTTTATGTCACAATTCCCGCACGCAGCCCCGCATCATTACATATCCCTACGTACTTGTAGTAGCAAACTCCCGCGTACTAGAGACCCGCGCGCAGCCAATTCTGCCACACACGCAGCAGATCCTACCCCGCGCGCATCTGTACTTACTGATCCCCGCGTCCAGATCCCTTGTGACTAATCTGACAACCAGGTTCCGCTCAGAAGAGCTACAACCTAGTTGGGGTTGCCTGGCATATGTAACAAGTTGACAGATGCATTAGTCATAGTCTAAAAAGATCAAAACTTAAATAAAATTAATAAAAATTAAGTTCAAAACATTTTTAATAATAAATCAAAGATCAAGGATTACCACGTAAATCATTGACTCTGATCTTTGAAGACCACAAACCAATACAAGGAGTGTTCATAAAAATTATTAAAAATTATCTACGTGATCGGGAGATAATGAAAAATCCGTAAAAATCGACATCTGTCCACTTCAAAGCAATACTAATAGTAAAAATGAAGGATTAGTGCAGAATAATCAAATTTAAACCATAACAGATTAACAGATCCTGTGGCTAAAATAGTACAGAAATCCAGCAGATCTAAGGTCAGCTGATTAAAAGCACAAAGTGGACGTAATAATCTTGCCCTGACTGGCTTGCAAGCCTCAGCCCATGAGCAGAACCCTTTCTACGTGCCCTGAGAAGCTCAAAATCACCCCAAGAAGGTATTTTTACAGGCCTCTTTGGATCCATTATTCCCCATTATCAGTTTACCAGGAATTATTATTATCAATCAGACGCCGTGTCATTTTTGGTCAAGTGCTTATGAAGAATCTAAGCAAGTAATTTATGACCTAGTCTGTAGTATTATTATTTATTTCTTAAACCAATCAACCAATTGAAGTTAAATCAAGCAATCCTCCCCAACTGCTCTGAAAGCCTTCTTATTATTGCAGGATTTTCGTGGTAAAGTGCTCAGAGTGAGTTTTTCCCTTCCTGTCTTGGCCATTGTGCTGTTATGCCCGGCCATTAGTTGAATAATCCCTTTCTAAGGCACCCATCTTCATTCCAAGGTTCTTAAACTGCTTAGGGAGGCCCCTTGAAGAGAGGTTGTTTGTCTGTAAAGATTCCCAGTAGTATAATACTGTGGCCCCTCTTTTATATATATATATATTGAAAAACTTTTATTACCAAACCAATTAAACCTTGCAACTACTCTTATTATATTATTTATTTGAGCCTCTAAATGTTTATTTTTGAAATAATAATAATTATTATTATTCCAGTATTTTTATAACTCTCTGTAGCTAAAGGACTGAAAGGTTCCTGGTATCAGAGAGCTGACGTCAGGATTAACCAGACAGAAAATAAAAGAACTTGGTTCCTTACTTGATCAGATGTTGGTGGAAATGGTGATACAGGAATGACATCCTCCTCGAGCATTGGCCAAGTTCTCCATTTCTTCCACCCCAGGAAGAGAGCAATCAAAAGAAGTAAGTGAGGGTTCCAAGGTTGGGTTTGACTCATCAATCAATGCAGAAGTAGAAATGATTGGAGCTGATTGTGGTTGAATATCCTCCTTGGCATTGGATGGGGGCCACTCAAAGGCAAAGGTTTCATCAAGGTCCTCATTTCTATGCTGAGCTTACCCAGCCAAGTCCTTGGCATCAACTGAATCAGACTTTTGGTTGTCAATAGCAGCTAGAGGTGATGTTGGCCTTATTTCAAAAGATTTCATTCATTTTAATATAAAAAGGACAAATGGAGTACAACTTATAAACCACCAAGTTGATGCCCTTGGATTTGTCGTAGTCGGTGATACCAAAGCTGGTGGAGATTGACATGGAGTGGGCCTTTTTGTACTTGGCTTGATAATTCTTGAATTGCTCCCTCATCTGTTTGGATGAAAGATTGAGCCTACCTTTTGTTTTTTTCTTGAGTTCATTGGCCATCAGGAGATAACCATTGAACTTAGAGGATGGAGGTTGGCCAACATGTGTTTCATTGTTGGATCCAAAAGCAAGAATTGTAGTTGGACGGAATTTTGAGCCAGTTTACCAGGATGATGTTATCAGCTCTCTTGAGCTGACTTGAGCCTTTTGAAGATGATTGGGGATGATTTTTGGATGTTTAGTTCCTGGGGGATGTTTGCTTTGGTCCATTGCATTGTTTAGTGGATTTGCTGCGGGGATTTCTGAGGGACCATTGTGAGAGTGATGAAGCAAAGAGGATAGGAATAGATGAGATTGATGAAGTGACAAGAGGGATGAAGCAATGAGAGTTATGATTTTATAAAAGCAATAAAGCAATGAGGGTGAGGTAGTGATGAGGATAGTGATGCAATGAGAGTTAGCTGGATTTGATGAAAGTAATAAAGGGATTAGAGTGATGAAGTGATGAGGATAGTGATGGAATGAGATTAAGCTGGATTTGATGAAAGAAATAAAGTGATGAGAGTGATGAAGTGATGAGGATAGTGATGAAGAGATGAAGAGCAATGAATCAAATTTTGCTCCAATGAGGTTGGAGGTAAAATGTTTCTGAGTTTGGAGGTGGAAAACCAGGGGTGTATGAAGTAGACAAGTGGTGGAAGCCTTTATATACTTTACTTGAAAAAACCAACTTATTTCCAGGTAACTCTGACATGTCTTATGTGAAATAAGTGGTTTTTTTGATTTTTAATGGTGGGTTTGAAATGGAAAATTTGGTTTGAAAACTGCCATTTTTTAATGGAAGGTTGGCTTAACTCTGATACACCCTATTTTATTGTATATCAAAAAAGAAATTTAATTGAATCAAAAAAAACTTCAACTAAATTGAATGGAACAAAATGAATTAAATTCATATGATTCCATTTTATATTTTCATAAATTCAATCAATCAACACCCAAAAATAGTCATTTATGTCCAGCTCAGTTTACTAACCCTAAAGTAAAAACACCATGAAAAACAGTTCCAATAATAGGCAGAATTTTTGATTCTTGGTGCAGAGAGTTTGTGGGACAGTTTAAAAGTTCTCTTTCTTGTCCAATAGTCCTCCAATGTATGCAACATACCCAAATTGGGGTTGAAGCAACTTAAATGTGGTCCAGGGGTGCCTATGTACCCCTAATTACCCCCTCAAATGGCCCATTTGGGGGTATTTTTGCCCAAATGGGGCAAAAGTGTCAATCTCAACATGTGAAACCCCTGTTAAGTTGTGAACAAAAATTTTGGAAACATGCAAAACCCCTGTTAAGTTGTGAAAAAAAATTTTGGAAACATGCAAAACCCCTGGAGGGTTGTGAACAATCATTACACAACCGCCAGGGGTTTGCGCATGTTTTTAATGGTTTTATTCACAACTCAGATGGATTTTGAATGGCTCACAATGCATATTCACAACCCAGGGTTGTGAAGTTATCAAACCCCCATAAGACTTTCCTAATCTTCCAATTTTTGATCATACAATGGAGGTTAAAGAATCAAAAGGAACTGTATCTTTTCTGAAGAACAAAGTTATGCTATAAATGAATAAGATTTGCAAAAGAATTCATCTTTTTAATAGTAAACAGAAGCATATATTTGACCTCATATTCCATGCATGAAATCAATCTCAACCCTCTTCATTACTTATTAATTTCCTGGTGGTTCAGGGAAACCTTTTTCTTATAAATAATTTTATGGAATGTTCTGTAAATGGAATATCAGCCATGAATTTACCAAATGGATGAACCACTCATCTCACCTTTGGAATTCCCTTGGAGATCAAAACTCTGGTTCAAAAATATCAAAGCATTCTAAAAAGTATGAAGATCCCAAAAGAGCTTCTTTGATAATCTGAGATGAAGCACCTATGAATCATAGGAATGCTCTTCAGTTTCTTGAAATACTACTTCAAGATCTAATGGATTCTAATATAACTTTGGAGGAAAATCAATGGTCCTTGGTGATGAATTTAGGGAATTTTGTCTGTATTTCACAATTTGACACATCCTCACATATTTAATGCCATTTTGACAAATTCTAAATTCTGGTGACATTTTCAATTCTATCATCTTGCTTCAAATTCATGTGTTGCAGGTGATCCTGATTTTCAAAATTCTCTCATTTTTGAATGAGATTGCCTCAATTGTTTAGAAATTTTAAAAATATCACTTCTCCCTCATCACACAATCATTCATTAGAAAGATTAATCAATACTGTCTTCCCAAACTCTTAAAACCACTACCTTGGTACCAGTCACCTAATTGGTTGTACATGTTATTCTATGTTTCAAAAATACCACAGTATATAAGATGAATTTATTAATTCTGAATTCACTTCCTGAAAATGAGGAAAATAATATCATGAATATCTGCTAAAGCAATGATTCTCTTCAAGATTCAAATCAAAATTTGTAAAAAAAGAGTTCCTAAAGTCATCATTTCTTCCAAACCTTCCTCCTTATGGCTGCAATCTGAAATTGGTTGCCCCTATAATCATTTTGGGGAATTTGGACCTTAAATTTGGTACCTGAAGTTGAAATTGATTGATTTTGGTCATATTGGGAACAGAGGTGATATTCTCCAAGATAGCTGAAGGTGACTGATTCCTTAGGAAGAGTGATGGCCATCCCAGTGTAACCTTTATTTCTGACTCAGATAAATATTTTCTGTGTTTGAAAATGATTTAAAAACAGTTCCAATTCAACTATAATTCTTATTGAACACTGAAAAAATTACAAGGTTATAAAATTTCAAATTTTGGTCTTTGTATTAAAGATCCAAATTCCACCCATTGGAAGTTATAGTTTTTATTTTCAAGGTGGAGATCCAGAAGTTTTACAAAGGAAACATTTTCAACCTGGAAAAATATTTCATTTGAAACTCACAAAATGTCTTACAATGAAGATTGGAATTCCATCCATAACTGAAATTAAATAACAAGATTTCCATGATATATGATTTATTTTCCTTGCTTATCTGTTGAAATAATTGAGAAATTGTCCATTTTTTTAAAAACTCCTTTCCACAGATTTCCTACATTTAAAGAATATCCCATTTTTTCATTTCAATTTTTCTATGGGTGATGATAAATTCACAACTACCAGTTGTGTGGAGGTTTTGTATGTCTCTAGATGGGAAATTCAACGCATGGGGGCCCGTTCATGTTTCCAAAGTGTTGTTCCAAACACGCGCCACCCCTGGGGGGTTGTATACCCCCTTTAAATGGCATTAATGAGTAGTGTGCACCCATGCACAACCATTTTGATGCGTGTACGGGGGTATAAAACCCCCCCGGGGGTTGCGCCAGAATTTTTGGGACCCTCTGGACCATATTTGGGTTCCATCAACCCAAATTTTGGATCAATGCATACTATGTGGGACTATTAGACCACACCTAGCAATCATAGAGTGAACCCTAAAGTGAAACTGCAAACAAAATCATTTCCTTTGGCAAAAAAAACTGTGAAATTGTCCCTGTCACAAAAATTACACTCTCAGCCCACCTGTTGGAAAAAAGAAAAGCAAATTTTTTTTGCCTGTTGGTTAACTTGATCTTTCTCAACTCAAAAGTGAGCAGACTTTGTACTTTTTCAATTGAAATTTGGATTGAATACTGAAGTACCATTGCATTCTTCTTGCTTTATGGGAACAGTGGCAAGCCCTCCTGTTTATGACATGGCTGCATTGAAGGACTAAATTGATAGTTCCATTCAAAAAGCTGTGGAAAAAAAGGATTTGGGTAATAAAAAATTGGAATCCCCAATTGCACCCTCATCTAGGGTTACAATTGAGGAACAAAATGTTTCACAAATTGATATGACCTCTGGTGGTGAGTAAACTTTTATGTTACTCTGGCCTTTGCCAGATTGGATTTGATAGAAACTGACTAGGTAACTATGATATAAACATTTAATTGGTGCCAGATGAACTTGAACTACCTCCTGTGAGAGACTTTCCTACTAGGGAAGAGGCAAAAAACTATTTTCAAGCATGGGCAATGAAGCATGGTTACGCTTTGAAAGTTTTCAACTCAAATTTTGATAAATATGTGGATTTAGCCTGTGATTGACACGGTTCCTACTCTGAGAAATTTCTCACCAAACAGTCAAGGCACACTCACACAAGGAAGATTGGGTGCAAGCTTTTAATCTGTGCAAGTAAAACAAAGGCAGACCCCTTGTGTCAAATCTCCTACAGACATGATCAAAATAACCATCAACCATCTCCACACCCCTCAGTGCATCCTCAACTCAGGAGAATCTCTGGGGTTGCCTAAGAGAATTTAATAGAAGGCATGAGTTATGGGCTCAATACAGTTCAACTCAAAAGAGAATCAAGCAAGATTGATGGCAGCAAATATGTTGATGACAAAGCAATCTATAACACTAAGCAAAAGTTAATGCTAGCAGAACTCAAGAGAAAAAGTGTTATGGAGGTCCTCTTTGAACAACTTGGAAATTTAGGTTGGGTTCATCAAGCAAAATTCAGTGCAGAGGGACACTTGGAGGCCCTATTCTTGGCGCACCCTGGGGCATTAAAGATTTGCAAAAAATTTCATCATATTGCTATGTTGGATTGTACTTGTAAAAAAAATAAGTACAAAATCCCCCTATTGCATGTTGTAGGAATTACAGCCAAACAAAAACTTTCACTCAAGCTCTTTTTTATATAAAAATAGAAATGTTTGATTTCTACAGTTGGTCTGTAAATGCACTTAAGGAGCTGGCTTATGATCCTGAGAGACTTCCTACAGTCTTTTTTGAGGACCATGAAAAATCTCTGATTTGTACTATTGAATCTAGTTTCCCTGAGTCAAGAAGACAGTGTTGTCTGTGGCACTTGTCTAAGAACATACAAGCAAACTGTAAAGTTTGCTTTCATAATGATGTTGAAGGGTGGCAAATCTTTCTGTCTCTGTGGGGGAAGTGTGGGGCCTCTAAAATCAAGGAGGAGGCAGAGTTAAATGATGCAGAACGTAGATTAAGGGCCAAATCACTGCCTCTACTTTCAATCTTCCTAGTTTTGGGTACTTAAATTATTACTTGTATAAAGTGTTTATTGGAATACCTTGAGGATGTGCTTGGGTATATGGATAATGAAATCTTCCATATAAAAGAGACTTTTCTAACAGCTTGGACTTGGGAAACCCCTGAATTAGGAAATAAAACCACATCTTGGGTGGAAGGGGCCCATGCTACTCTCAAAAAATTCCTTGCAAATTATTTGGGAAACATGTTGGATGTTTGGAAAAACCTACACGGAAAAGTTTCAAATCAAATTAAATTGGTTCAGCCAGCCCATTAAAACTTTTGAATAAAGTTAGGAATATTTCTTCCCACCAAACTGTTACCCTTGGGATACAAGTTTTCTTTAGAGGCAATTAAACTCATTGGGGAACAATTTGAGAAATTAAAGCACAACCATGATGGCAAGGTTTGCACCAAGCCATATTTCAAGGCTATGGGTTTTCCCTGTTACCCCCAGCTGGGTGAACTACTACCATCAAGAGGATCTGTTGTGCCTGAGGATGTTCATCCTCAGTGGAGGTTGGATTATGACCCTTGAAATTCTAGTTTTGTAAGTTGGTTTAAGTTGGATTGTTAGATTGTTCAAATCACTTGGTGATTAATGCTTTTTGATGGATGATTCCTACTTTACTAATTTTTTATCCTTTTGAATATTGGAAGGTTGGTGTTGATGAAATGCTCACAATTCTAAGTTACATGAGAAGCTCAATGCAATGATCTTGGAATATCCTGAGCAATATCACCGCAAGCTGTTGAAGTACCTGATTCAGAAGACTGCAAATTATCAATCAAAGCTAAGACTTGAACCAAAATTATTGCAATCAAGTAGAGGTTGGCCAAAATTGACGCATCCCTGCAGAGATCCTTCTTTATTTGAACATTTTGAAAAGGAACTCAAGTGAAAAAATTGAATTAGACAGGAACAAAATAAGAAAAGACAAAAGAGTGTGAGTCTTTTCTTTTGTGAAATGTTCATTTTTTGGGTTGAATGAACTGATGATGATATGATTATAATTGTTAGTCAAATTCTGCAGGATTAGAATCTGAATTTAATAGTTCAGAGGAAGATACTGAAAGTGAATTAGCTTCACTTCATTTGGATTCTGAATCCTCTTCAGAGGTAGAAGACATGCAGGAAGGGGAAACCAGAAGCTCATCTTTGGTGAGTATAAATTTCTTTATTGAGATTAAAATTTTGACTAATTAATTTTTTATTATAGGTACCAAAATTGAATTACCTAAATCAAATACCTTATAACTTACATAAGTTCTTGGGGGAGGTTTGGGATCCAGTTTGTGATGAAAATTGTGGATTTAGATTAATTGGTAAATCACTTGGGTATGATGAGCATGTATGGTTTAAAGTGCAAGAAGGAATGAATGAAACATTGAGGACAATAAAACATCCTATTCTAAGATTCTTGGAGGCAGTAAAGATGTTGAAAAGATAGAACAAATACTTGATTTTAAGGAAATCAATGAAAACATTCCCTCTTCAAAATGGATTTCAAAGCTTGACATGGGTTAAATAATAGCTGATACTTATGGAAGACCAATATTTTTCATTTCATTGGATTCATGTTGTACTTATACTCCTATCAAAATGGGTGTAAAAGAATCATAAGATGCAATATTCATTTCATTTATTAATAATAACCATTGGTTCCAGATTGTACTCAAGTGAGATCTGATTCCAATCCCGCCCATAGTTTCCAAACCACATTCAATCATTTCTAAAAAAAGCCTCTGGTTGGGTTCATCACGTCAAAGATCAACTTGAGTTGTATTCTAACTTATAGAAATAATTTTAATTTCATCATTTTGGTTTGAATTCTGATGATGATCTTGTAATTTTATTCATATAAAGGGTTATCAAATTTTGAACATCATTATGTTGAGTGTTTTGAGTTAACATCATGATGTTGAGTGTTTTGAATGAGATTTTATGGGTAAGTCAGTTAAAATTGTGTTGGCCTGATCCCATCATAGAATAATTTTTACTCTTGTGATGGGATCAGCTTAACACAAGTTGAACTTGTTTGTTTTTTCTTTTTTTGGTGTTTTTAATTTAGGGCTTGTCAATTTGAACTTTTATTTTTTGGCAATTTTACTTTAGGGCTAGTCAATTTGGACTTTTATTTTTTGGCATTAATACTTTAGGCCTGCTCCATAGAATCTTGCATTGTTTATTTGATTTTTGGTGTTTTGGTTGTCATCAGTTTTTTTGTTTTTTCTTTTTTTTTTTTATTTTATTTTACTTTTGATTTTATTTTATTTGTTTTTTATAACCAAAAAATAAACATTTTTTTATTTTTTGGTTGATTAATGTTTTTTTGGAATTTTTATTTAGTTTGTTTTAGTTGTTTAGTTTTTTAGTTTTTTAGTTTTTTGGTCTTTTTTTCTTTTTCCTTTTTTGGCCCAAAATGCTTGTAGTCGTGTGGCACGGAAAATGACTACATTTGAGTCCTGTACAACCTCACACAACTCAAATGTAGTCGTGTGTGGTGCTACACAACACCAAACCCTCATGCAAGGGCTATATGACTACAGTCAAGTTGTGTGGAGCCTTCACAGCTTGATTGTAGTCGTGTAGTGTGCCACACAACTAAATTGAGTTGTGAACTTATCATCACCCTTTTTTCATTCAATCCATTCCCCAAATTGGGGGGCAATACACATAAGCCAATTTTTTTAATCCATTCCCCAGATTTATGAATTGACTGAAATAATTTAAAAAATATCCCATTTTTTCATCTCAATTTTTTTTATTAAATTGGTTTTCCAAATTTGGGGAAAATAAACCAGGTCAAGTTTCTTTCACAAAAAATAAAATTATTACAGAATTAATGATAAATAATGTGAAAAAAATACTTCTTGGAAGAAAAATCAATATTTGTGATGCAATGTAAATACCTTTGTATTAATCAAAAAAAATATAGCGTCTAAAATCTGTGTGTTGAATTAAGGGGGAATGTTGGAAATCATCCCTGAAATTTGTTCATGCGTGCTTTTGCACTGATGCAGAAACTCCAGATCTGGATACCCGCAAGTCTCCACAAGGCAACCACCTTGTGTGTTGTAGTAAAAAAAATGATGGCTTCCGGATTATTGACATTCCTGCTACTCACTCTCATTCTCATATCACTTCACCTCACCCCCAATCTAGAATACTCAACCATCTCTCATCAATTTCATCACAACCTAGTCCAGAATAATCTCAAGCTGGTAATTCAGAATGCTAATTCAACACTCCAATCTGGCTCATACTGATGGACCAATCTCTATCATCCAGGTCTACTCACTTTGACCAGAAGATTACAAGATTGAAACCTCAGCCTCTCAGACCGCACTAACCAGTATGCCACTCTCAGGTTCCAACTCTGATCTCCTTTCTTTCAAATCATCATTCTTGACCTTTCTTAATGATTGGAACTACACCTTCATAGTGTTTGAAAATGTGTCTCAATCAAAGTAGTTGAATATTCTGTGTGGAGCTATTGAGCCCACTTCTCTTGGCCTTCCTGTTGGTGTAATTCCTTCTTTCTTCCTATTCCTCTCATGATTACTTGTCTCATTCACTCATCCCAGTTCATCTATAAAATCAAATAGTGGTCCTGGTCCACTTGGTTATTCATTTCTTTCATGGTTAAAAGCCTTTGCTCAATATGACAAGCGCAATTGAACCCACGCCAGGACCAGGGGGGGATAGCTCCATGAGGTTGATAACAATCAAAACTCTAATGGATTCAACTCCACTTCTCAACAAAGAAAACTACTCCATTTTGAAAGTCAAGATGGAGGGTCTTTTTGACTTAAGGGGAATCCTTCAAATCATTAAGGATCCAGATGATTGCACTCAACTTGATGCAAAAATCAACCGAAACATGGCTCCATTCATTTTTTCCAAACCAGAAACATCCAGTCACTCCAAAATCATCAACTTGGACAAATTTTTTAAAGCTAAAAGTATCTGGCTTGCTGCAAAAGACCACTTTTCCTTGTTGCAATCAGCAAACAGAGCAAGATTCTTCAATGCATTTCTATACCTTCCCTTCAGAAAAGAAAACATATAGAAATTTTTCACAAATTTACGAGTGCAGCTGAAAAAATTGAGCAAGTTCAGAATTGAATTACCCTCTGATATATTGGTCAATTTACTCCTCTTCAAATTTCCCCCTAATCTGAAAGCCATTGCTTCACAGATAACTCATGGCAAAAGGGATATCAATGTTCACTTAGTCCTGAATAATCTCAAACAGTTCAAGAACAAACTGTTTCCAAAGTGAACAATTCCACTTTTTCTTCAAAAGCTGATATCAGCCTCTACAAATATTATCCACATTGCACAAATGGCATGCACAACCCATTGGTGAAGAATTACTCCTTTGAGAATTGTTGGATTTAATTTCCGGAGCTTAAACCTAAAGACTTCAAACCCAGAAAAAGCAACAAGAAGAGAAATGAATCTGACAACTTCTTCTCTTACTTTCACTGCCTCACCAACAGTCAGTTTGAAAACATCAGCCAATTCATCCTTGATTCTGACTGCTGGATCCACATGATCAACAACAAAAGCAGGTTCACTAAAGTTTCAGACAAGGATGGTTCAGACATCATCAAAACTGGGAAGCCTGGAGCTTTACTACTGATAATGGGATGTGGAACTGCAAGGATACAGTTTGGAAGATCCAATCTAGAGTTGAAAGGAGCTTCCTGGACTCCTGAAGCAAATTTAAATCTCCTATCAAGGGGAACCTTCCTTAGTCAGGGAGCCCTCCTAAAAAGCAACCACACATGCCATCCACCAGAATTCAAGCTCAACAAAGACAGACAGACAATTCTCAAAGGCCAAATTATCAACAACTTGCTCATGATTGGTTCTCCTGACAATCATGCCTTCATTGCATCCTCCAACAACATTGCTGAACTTCACCTCAAACTAGGACATGCAAGTGTTTCCAGAATGGAGAAATACCTGGGTTCATTGATTCCCAACAAAGTAAAAAGAACCTTTCAGTATGAGGGTTGCAAAAGATCCAAGATCACTAGGTCCCCATTCAGAGAAGTGTTGACTAAAGCCTCCAAAGTCTTCCAGCGTCTTCATTTTGATCTCATGAGAACTATCAACACAACTGCTAGAGGGGGCTACAGATTTGTCCTGACACTTGTCAACAAGTTTAATGGCTACATAGGCTGGTTTCCCTTGAAAATCAAAAACAAGGCGGTACAAGTTCTTCAATTTGTCATTGAGAACAAGCACCAACAATTGGTATATTACCCAACTGAACTCTGAAGCAATGGAGGAGGTGATTTTGTCAACAACAAACTCACTACCTTCCTAGAAGAAAAATCAATAATATGGATTGTCTCTGAACCATATCATCCTCAACACAATGGACGGGCTGAACAAGAAAACAAGACTATAGCTGAATCTGTAAAATTGACACAGGCCTCCTCAAAAATTCCCCAATCATATTGGCATGAAACAATCAGAGGCTGTGCTCAATCTCTCAATCAGATCCTTGACAACTAGGGATTGACGCCTTGGGAATTCCTGCACAGGACCCAAAATTGAAGCAATTATCTCAAGCCAATTTGTTTGAGTCTGACTTACCTGAATCCTGGCAATTGCAAGGCAAATAAGTTTGAAGAAAAAGGCGCTTGGGGCAGACTCATAGGATATCAGCCAAAACTCCTGTCAAACCGGGTGCTCATGCAGTCAGGCAACGTGGCAGAGACCAAGCAGGTTGTAGAGACTCCTGTGGGATTATACAAATAAAGTAGCAAATAGCTTGCTGGCAGTCCTTGAAGGGGAATTTAGTATTACTGTTACTCCTTTGGAGTATTAGTATATACTAAGAGTGGTTTTGAATTGCCTGCCCTTCTAGTACTATATTAAGTCTGCACAATAATTTATTTAAATTATTGACTAGTTTCTTTGAGAATTAATAAATGTCTCACATCAGACCTAGATTAATTATTTAACTGTTTATTGGTATGATTATTTGAATAATAGACCAGATTTATTGGGTTATTGGTTATTTATTGATCAGATATATTTGATCTCAACCAATATCCCAATATTAAAGGGTTCAAGGGTTTATCAAAGGGATGGTTCAGGAGAGGACCCAAGGATGGGTTTACCCACAGGGGGCTGGTTAGAGGAAAGGTTGGTGGTTTCTTTTTTGTTGTGCTCTCTTTATTTGTAAGGGTTATTTATTGATTAAGGGGTGTTTTTTCTTTAATCTGATGCTGAATATTTAGGTCACAGAAGAAACCTTATTCAAGCACCTTGTGGGTGGTTTAATTGTTTAAATATGGGTAATAACTTGGTTTCTGATTTCTTGTTTCCTTTTATTACTGATTCACTGATACTATTTTTATCTTGGCAAAGAGGGCCTTATAGGTGGTGGGTGATTAAGTGGCCTGTTAGGGCATGGAGGTGGATGTCAATGATGATACAACCTTGATAGGGCAGAGAGGCCCTCCTTAAACAGAAAATCTGGTCCTCAGGGGATGCTCAGGGCTGCCCCTGGGGGTTCCCTGGGGCTCCCCCCCTTACAGTGGGTCACAGTTACATGAGAAATTTTAGCTGATTGGAAAAAGACACTGCATGAAACTGAGGCAATTCTGCTGGTTGGGAAAAGATTGTACAGGGTTTTCATGCCTGCACAGCCTTGCATAAATTGCTGTGAGATTCTGATAAGGTTGGTCTGGTGCTGGTTGCTTATTTGGTACTGACTTTTCTTCCTGCATGTATTTCTGTGCATTCACTGGTGGTTTGTTTGGTGCTACTTGCTCCTGCCTCCATGTATTTCTGTGCACTACGGGTGGTTTTTTTGGTGCTTCATGGTCTTGACTGCCTGCATATATTGCTGGGTAGTACTGGGGTTTTTTGTTAATGGTGGTTTGTTTGGTATCACATGCTTCTGACTACATAAATTGCTGTGTGGTGCTGGGGGTTGTTGGTACTGGTAGTTTGTTTGGAATCACATGCTTCTGACTACATTAATTGCTGTGTGGTGCTGGGGTTTGTTGATACTGGTAGTTTATTTGGCATCACATGCTGCTGGCTGCATAAATTGCTGTGTGGTGCTGGGGTGGGTTTTTACTGGTAGTTTGTTTGGTTCTGGTTGAGACTGGTCCCACTTTCTCCTGCCTATACCGCTCCTGTATACTTCTGCACAGCTTTCTGTATGTATATTTTCTTGTTTGTTTGGTTCTGGTTGAAACTGGTGTCACTTCCTACTGCCTGCACTGTTCCTGTATACTTCTGCACAGCCTCCTGTATGTTTATTTGCTTGTTTGTTTGGTGAGGTGAAAGGAGCTGAACTAGCTGCACTGCCTCCTGTATCTGTATTGCTGTATTCTGGCTGAGGTGATAGGGTTGTATGGTCCTGGTGTTGAAGGTAAGCTGTTACTAGTATGTACTTGAGGGTTTCCAAGGTATGTCTTCATGCCTTCCAAAGAGCTGTGACACCTGGTTGGGTATGAGTTTGCCAAAGTTGGAGGTTTGTTGGGCTGTATCTTCTAATCCATGAGAGATAGGGGGGTACTTTGGCTGAGTGACTATGTGTCATTTCTGATGTTGAATACCCTTCTGAGGTTACTTTGAGGTTTTGGGCTGTTGTTAAACTGGAAAAGTGAGTCTGATGGCTATAGGACAGGTTTGGACTACCACAATGTCAGGTTTGACAAGGTCAGTTCCTCTTTGAAGGATGACTGGCCAAAAGAATTGAAAGACTGGACAATCACAGACATCACAAATCCTGCCTGTACTCCACAATACCTCAAATCAAATGAAAAACCCGCACAAGTCAACAAATCTGGTGTCAAATCCAAGTCTGAATCCAAAGACTCTGGGAGCAATGAGGAGACCATCATCAATGAGCTCACCATCAGTCAAGCTCCTAGCAGAGTGCTGAGGGACTGTAACATATCAAAAAGCCCCAGCGCTATGGGTACTCAGCAAGTTTTGAGCCAAAGAATGTATTTGAGGCCATGCAATTGGAACCTTGGTACAAATCCTCTGACTTGGAACTCAACACCTGCGAGGAACTCAAAGTGTGGGAGGAGTACTTTGGAGAAGAGCCCAAAAATGTACTGAAAGTAACATATGCCTTCAAAATCAAAAAGAACACTCATGGTGGACCCAAAACCTACAAGACAAGGGTCTGTTTTCAGGGATTCAATCAAAGGTACGGAGTTGATTACCTTGACACTCACAACCTGACTGGAAAGGTTGCCTCTCTCAGAGCGGTGCTTCTTTTGGCAGTTGAGAAGGATCTCCCAATGCTCCAATTCAACGTAAAAGGGTATTTTCTTCACGCTCCCCTGGAGGAAGATGTATACATAAGAAGACCAACAGGATCCAAGAAAAATTGCCCAATACTCAAGCTAAAAAAATCTCTCTATGGACTCAGGCAGTCTCCAAATAATTGGTATCAAACACTAAGCAAATGGATACAACGTCAAGGTTTCACTCCATTGGATGAAGATCCATGTCTTTGCCTAGGAAATGAAAAAAGGTCCGCAATCTTTGTCCATGTCAATGACTTGCTTATGGTTGGAGACCTTGCGACTTTTAAAGCAAGTTTTCTCAATGAATTCCCCAACTCCTGGGCTCATCTCCCAAATACCCTGCTAGGTATGAAAGTTGAACAAGACAAGAAATCCATCAACCTCTCACTTCCCCTGTACATAGAGAAGGGACTCAAGGAAATGAAGATGAAAAACTGAAGATTCTCAAAGATCCCGTGCACTCCCAGTCTCCAGCTGACACCTCCAACCAAGGAATAAGTGGAAAAGCTGAAGAAATTCAAAGTGAAGTATCAATCTCCAATTGGGAGACTCAGTTTTATTTCCCAGCTGGCGCAACCCAACATAAGGTTTGCTGTTTCATCACTTGCAGGCTTCTCTGAATAACCCAGCATCAAAAATTGGAATGTTGTAGTCAGGGTGTGGAAATATCTTGCTGGGATTAAGGATCAATGCCTCAGAATCTCAAAGAAGCACAGCGGCAAAAACCTAACAGTCTACAGAAACCTAACCTGAGTGGAAAATCCTGACACCAAGAAGTCTCAGAATGGTTTTGTTTGTTTTTTCAGAGGAGCCCCCATCTACTGGACCAGCCGCCCCCAGAGAAACATAACCCACTCATATACCAAAGCCAAGTTGAATTCTTTAAGAAATGGACAACTGGATTCAAGGTGGATTAACCATATGTTAGCCAAGTTATGGAGGATTGAAGAAATTCCCAGCTGCCACATTATTGACAACAAAGGACTCCTTGACAAAATTGTCAATTTTGGCTTGAATTCTAAGACAAAATTCATAGACTTAAAAACAAAAAGCCTACGCTCCAATCTCAAATAGGATCTGATCAAGGTTCAACTTGTGACTTCCGACTTAATGGTAGCCAACACCTTGACCAAGAGTTCCAATCAAACTTCAATCTTGAAACTTGTAAACCACATGAGTGTCTGAAATATGCATGTTGAATTAAGGGGGAATGTTGGAAATCATCCCTGAAATTTGTACATGCACCCTTTTGCACTGATGCAGAAACTCCAGATCTGGATACCCGCAAGTCTCCACAAGGCAACCACCTTGTGTGTTGTAGTAAAAAAAATGATGGCTTCCGGATTATTGACATTCCTGCTACTCACTCTCATTCTCATATCATTTCACCTCACCCCCAATCTAGAATACTCAACTGTTTCTCATCAAGCTCATCATGACCTAGTCCAGAATAATCTCAAGCTGGTAATTCAGAATGCTAATTCAACACTCCAATCTGGCTCATACTGATGGACCAATCTGTATCATCCAGGTCTACTCACTTTGACCAGAAGATTAAAAGATTGAAACCTCAGCCTCTCAGACCGCACTAACCAGTGTGCCACTCTCAGGTTCCAACTCTGATCTCCTTTCTTTCAAATCATCATTCTTGACCTTTCTTAATGATTGGAACTACATCTTCATAGTTTTTGCAAATTTGTCTCAATCAAAGTAGTTGAATATTCTGTGTGGAGCTATTGAGCCCACTTCTCTTGGCCTTCCTGTTGGTGTAATTCCTTCTTTCTTCCTATTACTCTCATGATTATTTGTCTCATTCACTCATCCCAGTTCATCTATGAAATCAAATAGTGGTCCTGGTGTACTGGGTTATTCAGTTCTTTCAATATAAAAATGCTTCATATAAATATATTATGAGGGGGATTAAATATCTTGAATTATTCCAAAAAACACTACTTTTTTGAAGAAAATAATAAGAGTAATGAATCAAAACTTGATTGCTTTGAATAAAAATTATTTTTTTTTTATGGAACGTAAATATCCCTAACCAATGTATCAATATATAATTCACATAAGCCAATTTGGTGACAGGTATTAAAATTTGATCAGAAGTTAAAAAATAAACTTCATCAAGTGCAAGAATAATCAAATAGACATCAAAGTTGATTTTTTAAATAATCATTTTTTTACATTTAATGTGATCCTTTTGGTACTTGATGATTTTTTTTTGAAATATTTCAGAATATTTGAAGGGCATTATTTTTTTCACAGGTGCTACCCTAAACTCACAGCTGTTTTACTTACCTGCAATGTCTGGTATAGATGGTGTGGAAATCAGAAGAGGACTTCTCCTTTAATGGTTCCCAAGTTTGGGAGTTATTGATCCCTTGCGTCTGGAAAACCTGTGTGCAACTGTTCACCCTTTGACTGAGAGATAGAGATAGATGAGAGTAAAGAGTCCTTCCAACCTCCTGTTATCCAATGTGATCCTCTGATCTGATGATACTCCTCTACATCTGGGTTGAGGGTGCGGTTTAAGTAGCCTTCCCCTCAACCCTAACCCAGGTACAACCGCAAGCAAACAAGAATAATGAAATAAAACCCCTAAGTACAGAACCCTAGCCCAACTCCATTCTTCCAACCCCATCCCATGATCCATATCCCATACCCCATATCCCATCTGTATTTCCCGCCTGCCATTACATCCACCCGGTTTGTCCTTCTCATGACGCGTCCCTTGCGCCGCGCCCAACTTGGAGCCCCCCTTGCATGTCTGTGTCTGCCCAAAGCGCCATTCCAAGTATCCAAGGTACATCCGTGTGTCGCAAGACACGTGATCCATCCAATCCAATACAATCCACCTCGTGTCTCCGGATGCCAAGCCCAATTTGACTGCTGCTGAGCCCGCAGCACGGCTTGCTGCAGCAAGGCGGCACCCATTTCTGAGCGCACAGCCCATTTCAACTTGCGTCCATAAAAGACCACCACAATGGAAAAATGCTTGTTTACACAGGTGTTTCAAGAACTTTTTTTTTGACATTCCAATACAGCAGGCCTGTAGATAGGTGTCTTAAACCTTATGGCTAATCTTTTATAATTTTGGGACCAGCTAAACCCCTTAAAAAATCCATTCAAAAAATTAACAAAATCCAAAACAAAACAAAAAACTCATTTTTCGAGCTATTCCTTTGGCTTTTGGATTAAGTTTTTTTGGCTTTTTAAACCCTCAAAACATTTATCAGTCAGCTGAAGAGCTTTAAAATATTTTTTTGAGTTTTTTTGGTTGTATCCTTGGCCTCCAAAAATTTGATCCAATGTAAAAACACTTCAAAATAGCATATCCTTTTCAAGATTTTTTTTTCACTTCTTGAATCAATGTTTCTCTCAATTTTTTTTTTTTTGCAAAAAGTAACATTAACATCCAGAAAGTGAATGAGAAATTTGGCTGAGATTTGATTACAGGGTTTATCCCACAAATTATCCAGAATAATGAAAATAATTTAAAATAAAAGGTGTGGTCCACATTTTTGGTTCTAATTTTGTTCAGTTTTAAGAAATACAAATACAAAATTTTATTAAAAATATTATAGAAATAGTTTTGTTTGATATTATTCCACTACTATGGGTTTTATTTTTCTGCTGGATTTCCTCCTTGGGAACAAAACCTCATCACCAAGCTCCAAATTATTCTGAATAATGGTCATCCAAGCTTTGGAATCCTTTGTCACAAAGCTTTTCCACAGTGGAGCCAATTTGGGGCTTTTCCACAGTGGCTCCAATTTGGGGGCTGACAAATGGTCAGAATTGAACTTGAATGAAACTATATGTTTGAAATATTCTAAAACAATTAAGCAAATAGGAGATTATTTTGGATTTGGAGTGGGAGGGGAATACAGAGGAAGATAAGTGCAAGGCATTAAAGAAGAAAAAAGAACCACTGGACACTTATATGTTTCAGCCAGAAGGAAACCATCAAATGGAAATTTCATGCACATATTTATGGGAGCTGGGCCATAAAGGTGGTTCAGTTGCCTTCTTGCTTCTTGGAAAGTTTCACCCCAGATATCACACAGTAATCTTGTGTCCTTGAAGATTGGGTTTGAATCAAGCTCTTTCATCATTTCTCTCCTGACTTCAATCCAGTATTCTGAGATCCTCCCCAAGCAAATGGATGCTGCTCTAAAGCCACAGTTCCCATCCCCTATGACATCTTGAAGATGGGAGATAGGTGGAATGGCTGTTTCTGGGGCAATGAAGCCTTTGTATTGGAACTAAAAGAAAAAATCAGAATGGAGCCTAAAATGAAATATTTTGGAAAAATTCCAATCACTTTTTCCATTTAAAATTTCTCAAAGATTCTAGAAGAAGAATATGATAATGCGCAGGAAACCTATAAAAATTTCCAAAGAAAATTAGAAAAACTGAAAAAATCAGGTATTATTAAATTCACTCAATTTCTCACTTATTGTTGTTGCTTTTTGAGCAAAAACATGATTTCCAGGTGGATGGTATGGGGATTCATAATATTAAATTTTGTGCTTTTGTCTCTTGATTCTAGTCCCAGGATTATAATCAGTGGAAGGAGACCTCTTAGTGAAAACAGTTCCAGACTTCTAAAAAAAGATTAAATGCAAAAATTAATAAAAATTCATTCAATACACAAAGCAAATGTAATCTCACCATCTTGATAAAATCCAAATCTGGGAGCTCCTCACCTTCTGAAGTATCTTCTTCTGTCACAAAATCATCCTATGTTGAAAAAAAGATATATTCAGTTGATATTGAGATGATTATGTATAAATATAAATTTACCTCTTCATCTGATTCCTCCTTCTTCTTTCCCTTCCCTTTTTCCTTTTTTGCCTTTCCCTTTCTCAAAACCTGAATGATTACATAAAAACAATGATTTATATTTTTTATCTTTCTCTCTCAAAGATTGATTAATTACTGACCACTGGATTTTCTGAAAATTTTCTCCTTGGCCTTCCTCTCCTCTTTGGTGCTTCTAAATATTTGAAGCCATTTGGATCCCTTTTCTATTGAGGATTGAGAGATCTTCTTGAACTTATTTGCTGCTACTTTGGGTCTTCCTCTTATTTTTGATCTTTGAGTAGAATTGGGCTCTTGAATCAGAACAAGTTGATACTTTCCAGTGTAAATCTTCTGTGTTTCACCCAGATAATAATGTTTTTATTCAGGTGGAAATTTTCCAAATTCTTCAAACAATTCAGCAAGATATCTATGTTCATTGGTTGATCTTGAGGGCTGTTCAAGGCTGAGTGATTCTTCAGTTGAGTCTGGGCTGGCAGTTAACTGAAGAAAGAAAGTTAGAAATTAATCAGAATATTATTTGTTTGAACTTGTATAAAGAAAAAAATACTGAAAAGGGGGGTTTGACATGCCATTGAGGATGAAAATCCTCAATTTGGAAAATTTCACCCTTGAAGATAGCTGATTTGACTTTTTGAACACATGGTTTACCCATATAAGAAGAGTAATAAAAGTTGATGCAAGTGGTTGAAGAATCAGAGACTTGATTGAATTAGTGAATTGTCTTGAGGGCAGAATGGCTGCTCTTTTCAGAAAGATTCTCCACACAGTGAGGCAAACCTATGAGCTGCTTGAAACCTTGCTGGAAGGCTTCAATAGATCTTTCAAAAATTTGGATGGTAATAGAATTATATATCTTATCAACAACATTGTAAAAGGAGCCGTTAGAGGAAGTGATGAAGAGTTTGATGTAAGAATGAAGGCCTTCTATTCTTGATGTATTTTAATTTCCAAAATGAGAGTATTTTTTGGCCAAGTAAGAGACAAAAACTTTTTTGAGTGGGACCCAGTTTTCAAGGAGGTAGTCTGATGAGGGAAAATTCCAGACTAGAGAAAGTTTGGTGAAATTTTCCTGATAAATAGATTCAGATTTGGAGTTGACCAATTTGTGCCAGTTTTTCTGAAAGAGCTTCCATTCATCTTCAGAATTGAAATGCTTCCTGCAGTGGGTTTGAAAATTTTTGAAAATATGCCAGAGACAGAGAAGTTGATGAGAAGATGGGAAAAATTTTTCTATGGCACTAATTAAAGCTTGTTCTTTATCTTTCACAATAACCCTGGGTTCTTGATGTTGTAATATTTCCTGAAGTTGATTGAGGGCCCATTCATAGTTATCTTTTTTTTCTTGGGATAAAAAACAGAAAGAAACTGAGAAAGTTCTTGAAGAATTGTTTACCCAAACAGTATGGAGAAGAGGAATCCCAATTTTATTTGTTTTATATATGCAGTCCATCATGAGAAGAGTAGGAAATGTTGTTAAAAGTTTTATGGGATCAGGATTTGAAATGAATAAAGAAGTGATGTGTCCATCCATATTGTTGACTCTGTACAAAACAGAAGAATTTTGGAGTTCCAGTATTAAATCTTCCATTGGGGTTTTTCCATCAAGAGATTTTTTTTGTATTTGAGATCTTTCATTATAAATAGTAATGAGGTTTGTATGAACTGGAGTTGAGGATTTTTTTAAAAGGGAATTTAGAATTTTTAATGGGGGAACGCCAGCCTTGGTTAAGTTTTCTACAGTCTCCTGTTGCTTGCCATGAATTCTTCTATGGATTGGATGAGTAGAATGATCATCTGAGGGGGCATGGTTGTGGTCTGGACATATAACTTTAACCTTCCAGAGACCTAATCTTCTGGAGAAATTTCCGAATAATCTAAAAGGTCAATTGGTCTTTCTTGTTTTTGCAATTTTTTGGGATCTTTACTTGGTTTATATTTTCCAGATTTATCACATTGATATGTGTAGGTATGTTTCTTCAAGTTTGATACTCTAGTAGAAATGGCATATCCATGGGACTTTGCCCATGATTGGATAGCATCAACTAACTCCTTATGATTATATGATAGTTCAGGAGGATGGGCCACAGGAGTGGTATCATTAGATTTAGTAGATGAGGAAAGGGCCAGAGGAGTAGAAACACTAGTTTGATTAAATGAGGTGATGGAGGATGGGCCAGGTGAGACAGTTCTGAAAATTTGTTGAATGTTTTGTTGAGACATTTTGAAAAGGGATGTTTAGTTTAGAAAGGGATTTGAGATTTGATTTGATGATTCAGAAAGATTTTGAGTAGAAATGGAGTGAGAAGAGTTTTTGGTTCAGGATTTTTGATTTGGTAGTGGTAGGTTTGAAGTGTGTTGTTTTGTGTTGTGTTGTGTTGTGTTGTGTTGTGTTGTGTTGTGTTGTGTTGTGTTGTGTTGTGTTGTGTTGTGTTGTGTTGTGTTGTGTTGTGTTGTGTTGTGTTGTGTTTTTTTGTGTTTTTTTGTGTTTTTTGTGTTGTGTTTTGTTGTGTTTTGTTGTGTTTTTTGTGTTGTGCTTTTTTGTGTTGTGTTGTGTTGTGTGGAGTGGAGTGGTATGGTGTGGTGAGGTGTGGTAATGGGGGGAGTGGAGTGGTATGGTGTGGTCTGGTGTGGTATGGTCTGGTCTGGTGATGAGGGGTGATGGGTGGGGGTGGGTGGATGGAGGAGGTTTCTTTTATGGATGATGGGAGGACGGAAGCGCTCCAAAATAGCCTTGAAAAATTTCAAATTCATATTGAATGGGAACGGTTAGGGTTTTGTGCATGGAGGGCTGAAAAAAGCGGACCCCAGCCCAGAGGGGGGTTTGTTGCCCTCCTTTTTGTATTTGATTTTTAGGGAACAAATAGAGCTTCAAAAATTAAGAAGAAAAAATATTTGAAAACCTTGAGAGGCCTGTTTCCAACTTTAAAGTTCAAATAATTCAAATTCTCATATGTAAACACAGCAAAGAATGCAGAAATAAGGAAAGACAACCCCTTTTATTTTCAATTATTTTCATTATGATGAATATTTGGTGGGGTAAACCCTGTAATAAAAGCTCAGCCAAATTTTTAATTCAATTTTTGGATGTTAATCTTAAGTTTTTCCAAAATAAATTGAGAGAAACATTGATTCAAGAAGTGAAAAAAAATCTTGAAAAGGATATATTATTTAGAAGTGTTTTTACATTGGATCCAATTTTCGGAGGCCAAGGAAACCAACCAAAAAATCTCAAAAAAATATATTTTAAAGCTCTTCAGCTGATTGATAAATATTGTGAGAGTTTAAAGTGCCAAAAAACTTAAGCCAAAAGCCAAAGGACTAGCTCCAAAAATGAGTTTTTTTTTTGGATTTTGTTAATTTTTTGACTGGATTTTTGAAGGGGCTTAACTGGTCCCAAAATTATAAAAGATTAGCCATAAGGGTTCAAGACACCTATCTAAAGGCCTGCTGTGTTAGATTTTCAAAGAACAAAGTCCTTGAAACACCTGTGTAAACAAGGATTTGTCCGTGTATACTGGACGTTGCTGGGATGTATTACACCCATGAGTTTAAGGGTAGCACCTGTGAAAAAAATAATTCCCTATTTGAATTATCCTTGTGAAATCAATATATTTAGTGTTTTTCATTTTTTTTATTCTTGATACAAAGGTATTTCAATTCCATCACAAATCTTTAATTTTATTCAAAGAGTTATTTTTTCATATTTTTCCTAATCTTTTTGGTAATTGATATGATTTTTGTTGAAATATTTGAAAATATTTGAATTATCCTGATCAGATAGGTATATGGAGCATTTTTACATTTTTTTTTATGTTTGGTACAAAGGTATCTATGTTACACCCAAAATAATTCATTTGATATAAAAAATGAATTTTGATCATTTTTCTTTTTTTTCTTCATTGGATGGTTTTTTTTTTGAAAGTCCAAAAAAAGAATTGGATTCCATAAAAAAAATTTTTAGATGTTACTTTCTTACATATTGAATCTGCTCAATTGGTTCCCACCTTTGAATTCTCCAGAAATTTATATTCCAGGTAGACCCTGTAGGGGGTATGGAGGCCTTAATTTATCCCACAAGGGCCTCAATTAATTTCTACAGGCCATGAGGGGCTCAGAAAATTCTAAAAAGCCATTTTTACCACCCTGGGCACTTCTTTAAAACTTAACAATGTGTTCCAAAACTTAATTCTCTATATTCACACTTTTTTGTATTACACATCTTTTCAACGTTTGTGCACCTTCCTGGGGGGGGGGGGTACGCGCCAGAAGGCATGAATTCAGTAATTTTTCAGTATAACAATTCCAAAGGCGCCTTTTAAAATCATTTTGGCAAAAAAAAAATAGTTCAAACTGTAAAATATGAAAAGAGCTAAAGCTCAAATCAGGTAAAAGGATCAACAAAATGAGTGAAAGGGGCTTGTAACGTCAAGCATAACGGACCTGGGAACAGGAGGAAAAGGGCACTCCGGTTGATTGGTTGTCTGAACAGATGATGAATTCCACTTCAAAGCACCAGTGTTTATATAGAATAAATACAAAACTGGCTGACAAGTGGTTGGGTACAAAATTAATAAGGTAAAATCAACATAAGCCATTTAAGTGACATGGCAAGTGAAATTCAATGAACAAAGAGTCTGATAGCCATGACTAAACAGTCTGATAATCACAATACTACAGCACAGACTAGTTAAAATTTGACCATTGTTTTAGTACTTTAAGGTTGAAAATAATAACTTCAAATCAATCCAATCAAATTTACTTTAAACTCCAATGAAATTGAAACATATGAAACTCAAATTCTAGCACAAACTACACCTTTCTCAAAAAAATTTATGAATTTAGTATTTTTTTCTTTTGGCATGAATTTAGCCTGGGAATTTTTTCATTTCATTTATTTCCATTAATTAATCAAATTTGAATATGAATATATTTCCTAAAAATTTAACTTTGGGAGCTTGTACTAGCTACTAATTTCCTCTTGAAGTAGTCAAATATGGAAAAAAATTTTCTTTTAGAATCCTCAGGCCCCAAAAGAATGCTTAGAATTGAAAATTGGAAGCATAAAATGAAATTGAACCATTTGAAACAAAAATTAATAGAATTTTTATCAATCAACCCATCTTGCAGTGCTTGGTGTACATTTCTCTTTTATTTTTTTTGAAGAATTCATTGCAATAGCAAGGTAGATTAAGCATAATTATCTGGCTATTACTTGAAGTCATACAGTGATAAGGTTTTTAAAAATCTGATTGGGTGGTGGCAGTAGATATCATGGATTTTTTTGAGTGATTTGAAATTTTTTCCTTGAAGCTTTCAGTAGCTTGTGCCTTTTTACATGAGAAAGTGTCATTTTTCAAGCCTGTAGGTTTATTTTTTGGAAAACACACTCTATCATGTACCTCAGTATCCCTCTGGATTTACTCTTGAAAAAAATTTGTGACACCTGATTCAAAGCATGTTAACAACTTAGTCTGTTTTGCTTACTACTTTCAATTCAAACAAGTAGAAGACCATTCCATCTTCAATGTAGTGAAACTTTTAAAAGTGATCTTTGAATATTTTACAACTCCTCAAATAATTGAACATGGAGTTAAAAACTTTTGAACTGTCAGGACCCTTCCCAGCCATGATTAAATGACTTCATTCTTGGTCACCTTTGAATAATCATTTTACACTTTTTATGAATTGCTATTTCATAATACAAACTTTTCTTATTCCAAAAATCTAGATCTCAAAGCAAACTACCTTGCACTTACCCCAGAAACCTACATTTCATTCCATTTGGATTTTTATATATTTTCTAGTTACCTGTTTAATCTCCATTAGGGTGTATCAAATTTACAAATTTCTCAAAATTTCAGTAGCTTATTTCAAGAAACCTAATCACTTTTAAAAAATATTTTCATTATTTCTAAGATTAGCCATTGAGACTTGTCATAATTTTAGCTTTGATACACCCTACTATTATCAGTGCCTTTTAATTAGCACAGTATTACAATGATAACATACACTATTATCATACTTTTTCTGTAAATGATGTTATTTGCATCACTTCCAAAATATTATGAAAATTCATGAGTTTTTAATTTCTTCAAAATCAAAATTATTTTCCCTGAAGTTCTATTTCCTCAGGGAGTTTATTTCATACATCCATTCATTATCTGTGCCAAAATTTTCACAATGGGCTTGTGGCAGTTACCTTCCTCATCAAGACATTTCATCTCAACCTCATACCACTTCATCAAAGCATTTAATTCAAAATTAAAATATAATTATCCACACTTTGAAGTTCATATCTGAGACTCAACCTGGCGCTGCTTATCTTATTATCAACATGCCCACCTAATTTCTTTCCACCCCATGTATGTGCAGTGGGCATGAGACACAGAGTCCCATTTTGATGGCTTTGAGGTTTCAAAGCCATTGAATCTGTGCTTTGAAATTTCAGTGATAGATGGAAGGCTCTTGGAGCATGCAACAACAGTCTTTTATCCTCAGTTTCAATGACCTCTAAAGCCTTGAGGATTGAACAGGACTCTGTAGGGCCCTTGGTCCCCCTCAAAAGACTTCAAAGGGGCAGGTGCACCTTTCCTCCAGGTGGAAAAGTTGTGAAAAGCTCATTTCAATTAAAATGAGTTTTCAATATTTTTTTTTTTTTTGTATTTATTTCAATACTTCATGCCTTCCTCAAGTGGGAAACAATGCCCTCTGGCATGTATTTATCCTAAAAATGCTTAATCCACAACTCTTATGCTATTCTTGTTTTTGTATTAGACAAGTTAAAATTTATCAAATACATGTGAATGGATCCTTGGGCTCAAAATTATTTTCATAAAATTAAAGGATGATTAAAATTTATTAGTTTTCCTTGAAGGGTTTTCTTTGAAAATTACCATCTATCTCCTATGTGGGAAAGGGGGCAGAAAATTTGGCATGTGTCAAAAAATCAAGAAAGGGGATGACAGAATTGGGAAAACGGATCCCAATACGGGAGGAGGCGTCCCAAATGATGAGGCAAGGGCAACATTTCAGCGGGACATTTGGGACGGTTATAGGCAGTTTTCTCGGAAAAGGGCGACAAGGTTCAAGAGTAATAATAATAAGTACTTCCGGCCAGGTGTCTGTCTGGGCAGGGTCTGGAAGTGTCCCACTGTGACCCGACCCAAGCCCAGCCCGGTGCTCGATGACCCGGGCTGGGTCGGGCGCCAACGTCGATTGGAGTGCTGTGTGCTTCCAGGCTCCAACATATTTATTTACATGGGAGAAGAAACCGATTGAAGTCTTCAAACGACACAAGAAAGTGAGTAACGAAGATCCATCGCACAGTCCCCTCCACGACCATGTGCTCTTCGGAGAACGTCTTGTTTTAAGCAGGAGATCTTGAGTGATCACGAGGACTGATGAGATCCTTCTTCCGATCAGTCTAGCAAATCAAATTTCGACTCGCTGATCTATGTGATGTAGATTGTCAAGAACGCATCCATCTCGCTTGGCTCCTCCTATTCCTCGCATTCCAATCAGTCATCCACTGAATGCTCGACCTTGGCAGGTTCCGGGCATCTGACACAGGAGAACAGAGGCCTCTAAGCACCCGAAGAATGTCCGCTAGCACGGCGACTCCTGACCATCCGACCATAGAGCACATTCATAGACAACTGCCACCAGTTAGTTCGTCTGCAAATAATCGACCTACAACAAACCTTCCCGTCTTGCCTTCAAACAATTGGATCCTTGGCTTTTTCTTTTTTACCCTGGCAACCATATTTGGTTATCGAACGGTTTTGGCAACGTGCATCGCTTTGCCAATCTACCTCATCAGTTTCGTGATCCTTTTAATCGTCCTAAATGTCGGTATATCTTATTGGATTCAGTATCAGGATTATCACCCATCATCCCCAGCAGATTTGCATTCAAGCTCTACTCTCCATCGGAATAGGAGCGTCCTCTATGATCGCCTGAGCTTCTCAACACCGGCAGCTTACTCGGCTGCCTTGATCAAAAGGAGCTGGGAAAACGAAACGGGGTGGCGCAAAAAGCTCTTGCATCCCTCTCTAAAGCCGAAAACTTCGATTGCCTTGGATCGTATGATTACCAAGATCCTGAGAGATTTCGTTTGGAAGGCAAGCAGGTCTCTATGATCCCATCATCCAACTTCATCCCTTCCAATGGCTGACTCGAGACTGATCGTGAGTGGACTATGTCTATTCAATCATCTTTTCACCCTTTGTATTTTCAGTGGTATTGTGAGATCGTGCCACTTCCTCCAGCTAACTCCATTCTATCTGGGTCTCATGAAGGATCCGAATCCTCCACTTCAATCGATAGCTATTCAAGTTCCGCTTTCCCACTTGCTGTTGAGAAAACTATTCGACATTCCCTTGAAATCTTGTTTGATAGGTTGGGGAAGGTCGATGTGGCCACCCTTATCATTCATAAAATTTTACCCATTCTTACGGCTCACGTTGAAGCTTTTAGAGAAGCCGAATACGAATTAAGAGGTGCTGCATTCTCCGCTCGTGATCATTCACATCGACCTCGCAATGATTCCCGCGGTCGCCTATATCGTGCTTTTTTCAGTTCAGGCAATGATGAAATCGATCTTCTTCTCTCTCGGCTTCACGCTGATGTTTTGCGGCGTAAGAGTCAGGAATCTCAGTCGAATAGTTCCTCCAGCCCCAATGAAGAGCGCATCAAGCTTGCAAGCCGACTTCATCCAGCGGTTGATGTTCCTACGCCCAACTCACAATCAGCTGAACTGGCTCATCTAAGAAAATTACTGGAAAACTTATTACCGTTTCTACTACCCTCACCAGAATCGCAAAGCACGACGATTAAAACGCTCGTTGCGGAACTGTTAGCGTGCGTTGTCATCGCTCCAGTCATTGAAATGCTTTCAGACTCGGATTTTTGGAATAGACTCATTGAGGAAAGCGCTGGAACCCTTATTCGCGAGCAGAGAATGGTTGAGCAATTGAGACAGGTATTGGACCGGCAGCTTTCGTTTGTGACAACGTCGTCCAAGACGGAGGCTTCGGTCAAACATCCGCCCGAGGACCCTCCACCTCGGCCCCGCTCTGCATCCGTGACTCACATCCATAGGCGACCTCAGGCGACGGGTCAACTCAAGTACAGCGGACTATCCGATCATGACTTCACTTCTGGGGAAAACATTTCCATCAAAACTACACTCAAAGGTTTCGAGAGGTTTTCGAGGTCCATTCAGCGCTGTAATACCTTATTTGATTTGAGAAGGTTAAAGAATGACGTCGAAACTCAAATTCGTAAAGCGGAAGCCGAGCTGACTGCTCGCCTTGAAACAGAGCCACCCCAGACGGACAAAAACCCTCCATCCGGAAACCTTCAGGAGTCCTCGAGCCCCAATCCATCAAGCGATCCTCCAAGCGATCTTTCCAAGTTTTTGGAAAGACTTTATGCCGTCAGAGACATTTTAGATCAGCGACTTGTCGAGCTGGGAGGCTCTAGCGGACCAGTCCAGAACTCCTGGACTTATGACTTGACAGGAAGCACTGATCCCAACTCGTCTGATTCTCAAACCATGCGCAAGGGGTTACACAAACATTTGTCTCACTGCACGCCCAGCCAAATACTTCAAGAAGTCTTAAGAGACCGCGAAAGTCCTGCACTTTCCTATTTTACCGAGTTTATGGATCGTCGTCAACGTGTTGAACTCATCCAATTTTGGCTAGCGGTTGAAGGCCTCAAGAACCCACTTGAGGAGGACCTTGTTTCTAGCGCAAACAGCACATCTGTCAAGCTCTTTGGTAAATCCGTGAACCCGAGGCCTTATGCACGCTCGCTTCAAGACGGTGCAACGAGCGATCGGATCCTCGAACGTGATATAGACGCAATGACAGCTGACATCAAAGCTATCGCTGAAATAAATTTTTCCACTATCAAGGCCACTGATTTATTAGGCTTAAAGAAGGAGGAAGTAATCGCTCTTTTGCGATTTCTTTCTCTTGATCTTGCTCATAAATATGAATCAACTATTCTTCCTCAGTTTGCTGTTCAATCGAAGTCCGTCAGCACAATTAATTCTGTCAAAGAGGCTCGCGCCTACTTGTTTACGATGCAACGTCAAGTCTTCGAGCTGATGTTGTCAGAAGATTTTCCAGCATTCGCTGCAGCTGGTGATCTGTACCTGAGGGCCACTGCGTCCTTGTGTGGCTCGAAATCTTCCAATAGGCCCAACCCATCACCCACTAGGTTGACTAGAGACGGCTCTTTTCCCAATCTCGGAGATCTCAAGTCGAGCCTGAAAGGCCCTTTTGGGTTCTCACCATCTCATACATATTCCGCCGTTGTTAAGCCTCACCATTTCTCCGATCCCGATTCTTCACAATCTACTCTTTTTGCAGGCCCAGGGATTTCTCAACCCATTCAACCAACCAGCAAGGACTTTCAAACTTCTACTCTAGTCAGAGCGCAGTCCTTCAACGGCTCCCTTCCACAGACAGATATTCGGCTCTCTCCTGAACACAATTGTGATAGCCCCCGCTCGGTTACCTCTTCGGAGGCCGTCACTGTAGCCAAAAGCAAGGATATGCGCAAATCCAGTCCACATGCTTCTAATATAATCCACACCGTCTTACGTTCCAATGCTCTTGATATGAACCAGCATTTACGTCGGATCGCGCCTTCACCCGTTCCTCCACAAGTTACACTCCAGGAGGCCTTTGATGAGCGACTTCCGGGTGAACGGTTGACTGGTCCCACCCAGTACCATGAACCCTTGTTTTCATTGTCAAACTATACGTTCCCGGATCAATTGTCATCTTCACAGTCTTCTCTCAAAATTCGGCCTGAACATTTGATACATGCGCCCAAGTTTTCGGTATCCTCTAGTTTGGACTTTCTTATTTCTCCTTCTAGAGGTGATCGCGCTCCATTATTCGGGGATGATTTGAATTTCTCCATCCGAAAAGCACCTTATTCACGGTCACTTAGCCTCACGACTAGTGTCGATGATAATCCAAAAGGTTCTAGTAGGCGTATTAACTTGGCGAGTAGCGCTGACCATAATCTATCTGTACCTGAACCTAAATCACGCGGCGCGGACGTTCGTCACACCAAACATGCACATTTGACTTCACCAGATGCGGCTGTTGCATTGCAGGAAGCCCTGTCCTCTATTATCTCAACCTCTGATAGTAGCCCCCGGTCAAAATCTGTGCCGTCGCCTCATCAACATTCTTACGGCTCCCACCAACTCCCAGAAACTCGCCGTGTATCTGACACAAGCCCCAAGGAGAGCATGTCCAATGGCATACTGGACCCTTCATTAGAAACACGGAAGCGGAAGGAGAAAATTGACTTATTCGCGTCGTCCTACTCTGCCCCAGCCTCGCCACTCTCTAAGCCCTTACAGCGCAAAAGACTTTTCGATGATGAAGACGAAGACGAGAATGATGAAGGTGATATGAATCATTTGCAATCGTTTGAACCAAACAATCAACTATCGTCCAAACGCCGAAAACACACTTCCCTCTTTCAAGAAACAATTGCCTCGACGTCCGCTCAATCGACTGTTACAGTGTCGAACATATCAGAGGCTGATGAAAGAATAATGAAGCTAGAAAACGAACTGAATCTATTGTCTAGCTTAATGAGACGAGCAGAATTGACCGGAAATAATTTGGAGATCAGGCTTGTAAGGAAATCCATCGAGTCGGTCGGAAGGGAGCTATCGGAAGTGATTTACAGAAAAACCAAACTGATCGAGGCGAGAGAAATTTTATTGGGTGGTTTTCGAGGGAAACTTGTTCCGGGTAGAGTCAAAATTTCGATTACCGGTACTACAGTCGGCAATAGTAATGCATCTAAAGACAATCACTCCGGTCTTAATCAACCCTCTCATGCCTCAACGTCTCCTCAAAAGAAGAACATATCTACGACGGCCAACAACAAAAAAAAATTAACCCCCCCCACTGGTTTGTCCACACTAAGCGTTCATCCTAACGGCAGTCAACAAGAGTTTGTGCTGTACAAGATCGAGGTTCACAAATTAGCCGAAGATGGGAGCTTTGGATCGGGCTGGATTGTTTATCGAAGATATAGTGAATTCGACCAGCTAAACAAGATGCTGAAGGAATCGTATCCGATCTCCAGGCAACTTGAATTTCCCACCAAACTCTTTGGATTAGGAATTTCAACTGCTGGTTTAGGAGTTTCGGTGGGCGTCGCTGGTGTCCCGAGTGCTAGTAGCAGTGGAAGCAGTGGAAGTAGTAAATCGACCTTCAACCAAAGCCTGATCGATCAAAGACGAGTTGGTCTTGAAAGATATTTAAAGGTAAGTCCCGAATAAATCCTTAGCTCCTTTCATTATTTCAATCGTTATCACCTATTCATCATAACAAGCCAAAACAACCGCAAACGTTTAATTCAGGTTTCTTCGTTTTTTTGACATTGATCTTATTGCTTTTTTCTCTGGCTCCAGGCCTTGATTCAAATCCCGGTCCTTTGTGAAAGTCCTGAACTAGCCAAATTTCTTTCCAGATCTAAAAATCAAGACAGTTTGTCGTCGTTCATGGCCAAAGGAGCTGGAACAGGGATGGATTCAATTGCGAGTTTGAAGAAACGTATTGAGTTTTTCTCGAGTACCACTGGATTTGTCAGGTCCATCTACAAATCGGTCATAGCCGGCTCATCAATAAGTTCAGCTAGCACTGCGGATAGTCATGGCAATAGGATCTTCATGAGCTCTGAGGAAGATAACGCGTTGATGCCTATATCATCTTCAACTTCCAACTCTTTGCCTCATCCCCATTCGTTCTATTCCTCTCCTTCGTTTTCGTTCTCATCACAATCCTTTCTCGACGTTTTCATGAAAGGCTTTTACAAGACTTATCCTCCAACCCATCATCACCAAGACAAAATTGATGATCGTGGGAATCGGTATGATGGAAAGATGAAAGATTCAATTGAAATCAACGTGATTAAAAAAAAGAAACAGAAGCTGCGAAACACACAGCGAGATCATGACGAAGAAGATGATGATGATGAAGAGGAAGAGGAGGAGGAGGAGGAGGAGGATGGATATGTGAACGTGGAGCAGGACCGATTGGTTGATCTGACGAATAATATCAAACCGATCGAGGGTGAACTATTGACGCATTTCACGAAACCGATATCTAATTTCCTCATTGAGATTTTCGAACTGAACGATCAGAACCAATGGTTACGAAAACAGGGTATCGTGATTGTCTTGCAACAAATTCTGGGTGGGACGATTGAAAGGTATGTGAAATCGACCATGGCTAATCCCCTCTAATTTGATCAGTCACTTCATCCGAAAGTCACATACTCAGCCGCAAACGATATATCTATACCTTTATATACATTATCACTTTTTTTTTCTAAAAAATGCCCTCTTGGTGCGTCAAATAGAAAATTCAAAGAATCCATATCTGAATTACTTGAGGACGAACAGCTGTCCCAAATCATAACGAATCTAGAGCAATCAATTTGGCTTCCAGATGGTGAGGACGATGAAGGACGTTCTCAACTGGGTGAGCTGAGGCCCAAACCTGCACCCAGATCGATCGAAGAAAAAATCATAACTTGCGATGGTGCCTATAGAAAGCTATCAGTGATCATACCAGGTGAATTTCATGCCCAGTTATAAGATACCACTCCGTCTTCCATAGAAGAAGGTCGTTTCATATTCCTGATGCTACAGCGGGCTTGGTCTTAATTTTTCCAAAAAAAAAAAAAAGATTATGCGGCTAGTATCTTGGGCAGGTCGAATGCGAGGATGGCTACTCGCAGATTATTCTCAATGCTTCAGAATCGCAGGCTCAACAAGCATTTAATTTACACGATCTTAGATGAGGTCAGTACCTCGATCTCTTTCTCTGTTCTTTTGCCCCATTAGGACCAATATCCATCTTGGAAGAATGAAGGTTTGGTTGAATGAAATCAAGATTAATCGTATTCTTATCTTCTTATCTTCTTACCCCCCCCGTTCGCACTCAAAATGAATCACGCCTTGGATGGCGTTTATTTTCACTCGCTCATCTTTATCTCCCAAAATAATAAAAGGTCATCAAAACTTTATTCCCGGAATTAATCGATTCACTATGAACGGCAAAAAAAACAGCTTGAACGTGGTCATATTTTCACATCGAGTGCTCAAGCAAGTCTCCTTGGGCCCGTGGGTGCCACGGTTTGTAATTTGTTATTTGATCGTCAATAGACCGGTTAGACAATCATAGATGGACGAGTGTAGCCCATTTATATATTGTATTGGGCTCGAATATTTTTTATACTTATTATTGATTATACATGCTTGTGTGTATGTACAGTCAAGGAATTCACCTCGTTGCGCGGTCTGGTTGGTTACTTCATAAGTTTGATCCTTTCTCTCCTCAGCAAGTCGGGTCATCCTTGATCCCCGATCTCACGATCGGTTCTCTTTGGGATGAATTCAAGATAGTGCAGAGATTCAGTCAGAAATCAAGTCAAATTCAATCTGAAGCCTCTCCAAATCAGCTCGAGAGCAGAATAATCAATGATGAGAAATCGGTGAAAAGGTGATAAAAATGTCATGAGAGGCAGGTTTGAAGAAGAAGAAGAAAAAGAGGGCATTGGGTTTTCCACTTACCCAACCTGGAAAATCAATGTACTTTTACGTCACCCCAACGTCTAGTGCACACATAGTTTTCCAGTTTTTGACGTACTCTTTGGAGTTTTAAAAATTGGATTTCTGATGCCGCAGGTGTGTAGAGGGGGTTCCAAAACCCACATAATGAATTCTGTAGATCTTTTGAAGCGGGGTTTGACCCCTTCAAAAATTATAGAAGATAAAAAAAAAAGAAAAAAAACGTTTTATGACATTGATTTTCAGCCAAGAATATTCTCTTTGTCAGATTAGCTTGAATTTTTTTGGATGAAATTTGAATTGGTAGTACTTGATTGAGAATATTAAAGAACCTTGAAACAATTCTTGGGGGTTTTTATGCCCCCCTCCCCCCCACCAAAATGTCCCCAAATGCAAACAAAAAAAAAATCACCAAAAAATTAACTTGTTTCTGGTGAATTGGTTGAGATTATTCCTCTTTTTTTGGGGGGTATTTCTAACCATGCAGGAATTTCCCCAGCCTTTGAAACCACCCCCCCCCCCCAAAAAAAAAAAGAAAGAAAAAGAAAAAGAAAAAGAGGAAAAAATACAGGAAAAAAAGAAAAAATGCCAGTTATGTCCCTTAAAACCTTCCCAAACCCAGAAAATGAGATGATTGAAGTGTGTTTGAGGTCCATTTTGGACAATGTTTTGACAATTTTTTTTTGACAAACATATATTCAAGAATTTGAAATTAAACTTTTGAAGCAAGCTAATTGAAAGCCTCAAAAGGATTTTTACAGGAATCTCTGTGGGTGTTTTATCTTTTGAGCCTCAAAACTCTAACAACCAACAAAAAAAAAAACTGAGAATTAAGCCTCCCCCCCCTTTTTTGGGGGGGTATGGTTCCACATTTTTGGGTGCTTTCCCATGCATACGCTCATACACAATGTGATTCTGAATGATTTCTAGGTCCCTCCTCACCTTTTTGAGTGCTTCAATCCTCTCATCAACTATAACATCACCCTCCTCCACCCATTTGATACCACTCCACCATTCCCACTCCATTCAACACCACACAACTTACCATCACTCACCCTCACTCAACACACCACTCAAGACAACCCACCATGCCTCATCAAACATCACTGAAAATTCCACAACCACCAAATCCCCACCCCCAAATTCAATTCTTGAATCAAGAATTAAAAAAATCACTCCTCATCAACAGGTTGCCAATTTTTTTCTTTAATCATTCACAAATCCACACTACTCAACAAAAACTTAAAAAAGAAAAGAAGAAAATTCTTACTTTTATTAAGTCTCTTAGTTATTTTTTTCACTCTATTTATTCTGAATCTAATTCTATCTCATCTCATTTATCTCCACACTTCTACTGATAAAACCCACCCAAAATCAAAACCATTTCTCATATAAAAATGTCCCACAAGAACATCCATCCACTTTTCTGCTCCACCTCTCCAGCTTTTCCAGCTTGCTACTCAACCTCCATGCATGAATAAAAATTTCAAACCCATTAGCTCTGCCACCCAAATTGACATTTAATACAAGGCAGGATCTTATTGAGGGAATCCAAAGTTGGGCCAAGTCCAATGGATATGTCATTTAATTCAAAAATCCCAATCACCAAAACCAAAGTTTTTACTTATCAGTGTGTAATCTGGGGAATATAAACCCACTTCTAGTTCAATATGTTTTATTTAAACAGAAAAAAAGATCCCTTTCAAATTATCTGTTGATTTTAAAAAGAGAAGTGAATCTTGCATAGTCAAGCTAAAATTCCTTTACCATAATCAAACACTTTCTGATGATCCTTCAACAAATCCAATCCATATAAGAATTAGTTGGTATCAGGAGTGAAATGTAGAAACTTTGAATCAATCTAGAGCTTTCCCTCTAAAAATAGTCAATAATTTAAAGCAACCCTCTTCTCTAAATACCAATACCAATCTATTTAACATTTAATCTGAAAGGAAAATAACAATAATTATAAAAATTTAGAGGGAAAATCAACTGGTGAAGCTCTGATTTTTGAGCTCAAAAAATATTCTTTCATTTATCAAATTAATAAAATGGATGGAACAAATTTATTCATTGCTCATCCTGATTCAGCCTAAGCTCTAAAATGTTTTCCAACAGTTTTGATGAAGGATTCTACTTATAAAAATTTCCCATATGGTATGCCTCTTCTGCACATATTTGGGTTCAATAATTTATCTCAAACTTTCTCTGGTTTTTTCTTCTTCCATTCCAAAGAATAGAAAAAGAAAATTATGACTGATCTAAAAGAACTTCAAAAGATACTAGAAAAAAACTCTCCACAATTCATTTTTAAAGACATCAAGCAAGCCATAATTTGCTACATTGAAGATTTTTTCCTGATTTTTGTCATCTTCTCTGTCTTTGGGATATCTTCAAGAATATTAAAACTCATATCAATGAAAATTTCAACTCTCAAGAGGAATCGGGACTATTCATAAAAAACTTGAATACATGGTTTAAATCAAACTCAGCCTTCAAATATCAGGAAAATTTCAAAAAATGATCATTGGTTTGGAGTTTACCAACTTAAGAATATCTACTGGAGAACTGGATCCCCCTGAAGAGAATATGAGGGTGTATCAAATTTAACCAAACCCACCATTCTCTAGTGGCAGGTTTCATTCAATATCTGCAATTTAAAAACCACCATTGAAACTCAAAAAAAGCCACTTATTTCAGAGAAGGAATTTCAAATCTACTGGAAAATAAGTTTCTTTTTAAAACGAGGTATTTAAGTTTAATCAAAGCATGAACCATGTGTTGCATTAAGCTTTCCACCCCTTGGTTCCCATGTCCATCCAGCCCCAACCTCATTGAAAATTTTATCATAATTGCTACTCATAATTGATTGATTTCTAAGCAACCTCATGATCCCTCATCTTTCAATACGTCCTTCACAAAAACTACCTTACAACATCATTTCCTTTCATATTGCTGTTGATAATTCATAGTTCCAACCAAATCACTTCATTTTTCCTACCCTTTCAAAAAAAATTGCCCCAAGCAGACCAAACACAAAACTCAAAATCCAAAGCAAACTTCCCAAAGAAATTACAAAAAAAAGATCTTCCCACCTTTTGTTCCAAATCTAAAAGTCAACTGAATCAACAATATCACCTCATCCTGTTCAAATGACTAAACATTTCCTTCAATTATACTGCTTTCTTTGGGACCAAAAAAGTAAACAAGGGTTGTTCAGAACACATCTTCTAAGGTTAAAGATTATCTCCTGGTGGCCAATGAGATCAAGAATAAAAAACGGCTGGGTATTTCAGTGCCACTAACTTACTAATGTTACACCAATTTTTTGGAATTTGCACCCCACATGCAAATTCAAAAATTTTGGCATGCAAGGGTCCACATGCCACCATATTTTTGTAATTTGGTCCCAAACACCATGCAATTGCATATGATTTAGCATGTGGAATTTGGTACATCAAGAAAATCATCATGTGGACTGCTGCACACCAAATTTATTGGTGGGTGGGGTGCACACACCAAAAATTGATGTGCCAGTGAAAAATCAAAGAAATAATCAAAAATTTTCAAACATTATTAAAAAATAATTAGAACCATGTTAAAATAAAAAATGAATATTTAAAATCAACCTCTTTATAAGTTCTAAAATAATTTAATAACAGAGATATAATGAAAGGAAGTGAATATGTTTTGTGATTTTTTCTTTGATAATTGTGAAAATCCAATATTTTATCAAGTAAAAAAAAATAAAATATATTACCTTGCTTTTATTGGTTTATTGCTCTTACATTAAGGCATATCTGAGTTAGAAAACCAGCCACTAGAAAACTGCCTTTTTCTTTCAACCAAAAATACCATTTTAATGGCGGGTTCCCCATCCATTCCACCTGGGATTTGATAATCAATTAAAAAAATTTGTAGGATAAATCACTTCCTTGATTTGATGAAGTCAAAAATAAACACACCAAACTGGAGGAAAATTCTCCCAATTCCCCATCAAAAAAGATTTCCAATCAATTAAGGATGGTTTCTCATTTACTTAATTGTGAATTTTAACCAATTTCTTATAAAAAAGATAATCCTTTTCTGATGAATAGAAAGCTTAGGTCAATGGGGCCTCCCACATCACCTTACTATCAGATTGAAGACAGTCTAACACCATCATCCAAATCAAAGGCCAGTCAAAAAACATCATCTTCAGAAATTGGAAATCACAAGGCCTCAATTAAATCAAAATCCACATCAAAAGTCATCAAAAAAATAGACACAATTTCAGCTTTTGAGGATTTGGAGAAATCATAAAAAATCCAGAATAATGTAAGGAAATTAAATCAGATCAGTAAATATTTTATTAAAATTGATACTAATAAATCTATTTAATTTGAAAAAAAGTGAAATCACTTCTTGAAAGAAAAAACTTAGTTTTGAAATGAAAAGGTTGGAGTGCAATCAAGGAATGGAAGATGAAAAGCAGAAATCAGGTCCAATAGATCAAAAAAATAATACATAGAAGCTGAATTGGAAGCTCAAAAAAACATTTGAAGGGGGGTTTGAAAAAACTGAGCTGGAGTTTTGGCAAGAGGTAAAGGACAAGGATGGTGTTCAACAAGAAAAAAGGAAAGGTTATTGTTAGCCATTGTATGTTTTAGTAGTTGTGTGCCTGTTTCAGAAATTTAAAAGATTTCTCATCTATTTTTTTAGATTTGTTGCTTTGTATTCTATAAATTACCAGGAAAGGAGAATTTTGTTTTTACTTTGAAACTTTGCTTGATAAAATCTTCAATTCCTGAAATAAAAAAATATTATTTATTTTTTTTCTCCTAAAAATATCTTTTTTTTTTGTAAAATCATGGATTTTATTGTGGGTTCTTTCATTTATCTGCATTCAAATGGCTATTAAAGTCTGGTTGTATGACTCAGAAGTAGTGAAAGTGTTTTATTGAGAACAATGATTTTTCCATAGCTGAGGTGATTAAATTAATTAACTGCATTGATATCTTCATTGCAATATCCTTCAGTTGGCTTATGGGGAATTTATTTTTTTAATAGATAATTGTTGGGTAAAATTGCAGTGGGTAAAGTTTAATGGGACCAAATCAATTTATTTCTGATATCAACCATTTTTTTCATCCACTTCCATGGAGACCTCCACTTTTATATTTTTTACTTATTCCTTGTATGTTTAATATTACTCAATCTTTTATTATTATTTTTTGATCCACTTCTGTCAATCATGAAATTTCTCATCTGAATTTTTTGATTGGTTCAATTTCATGTTTTCAAATAAGTAGATAATATCCTGATTCAAAAAGGATGGATTAGAAAACAATTAAAAAAAGAGCCTTTCAAAGAAAAAAAAACAAAAAGAGAGACCAAAATTCAGCTTTTAAACATGGTTTAAACAGGATAGATTTAAATGAAGAGATCAATTGGGGAACGGGCAATCAGCATTCCTGTATTTCAAACCAAAGTGGATGGCAAGGCCGGGGAGGGTGGTGGTGGAGGAGGATAGTGTTAAAATACGTATGCACTTACGCGTGTGCTATGTATAAGTGTAATCCAAATGGGATGCACATATGGGCCTCTCCGGCCCATTGGACACTCACACGGACCATATGGGCCTGTGTGGATGTCACTGATTTGGGGAAACTGGCCTCAAAAGGCATGAAACAGGCTCATTGGTACACGGGCCATAATGGGCCCGGTGGGGGATATGGACAAATACAGCCAGATGGGCTTGTATGGGCATAATTGGGCCTAAGGTTTATTTTGGACATACTTGGCCAGATGGGCTGGCCCGCCAAAGTATGTTTTACTTAGTTTTTGGGCTTGGGGTGGCCCATTGGGGCCGCCACCCATCTTGCAGTCTAGTTGGGGCTGCCGCCTGCGTCAAGGCCTGCTTGGGGCCGCTGCCTGGGTCACAGCCCGCTTGGGGCTGCTGCCCGTGTTGTGGCCAGCTTGGGGCTGCCGCCCACATTGCGGCCCGCTTGGGGCTGCCGCCCACATTGCGGCCCGCTTGGGGCTGCCACCCGCATTGCGGCCTGCTCAGGGCCGCTGCCCGTGTTGCAGCCCGCTTGGGGCCGCTTTTTTTGCCTTTGGCCCAATGGCCTGGGCAGGGCCGTTGTTGCGGCTGCCACGCTGGGTGGCGGCTGCAAGGCTGGTGGTCCCAGCTCCTCCCCCTTTCCTCACTTGCCATTGCAAGGGGGAGGGGGAGGGCTGGCTGGTTGCAAGGGGCAACTGGTCATGGTGGGGGGGACTTGATCAACCCCCCACCAAAAAAGGTGGCCAGGCCGGTTGCATTGAGGCAACCAGCAGTGGGGGGGAATCAACCACCCCCCCACCATCAAAGGGGCACTCTCCCCCCCCCTTTACCAAGGGGGAGGAGCGATGAGCTGGAGGGGACCTGACCACTCCCAAGCCCACTTACAGTAGCAACGCCCTGGGGGTATTGACCCCCAGGGCCCCTGGTAGGGGGATTTGACCGCCCCCTCCAGGGATTTGAGAGAAAGAGGGGGGGGGGGCGGCATGTCTGCCGGTTACACCCCCCCAGGTGATATTTTGGTTCGACTCAGGTGAGTCCTGGGTCCCACCTGGCCCATATGAGGACCCAGGGATGTACAAGTGCTAAGATAAGTAACAGGGCTGGTTGTAATGGACAACCAGCCAGGGATTGAACAGCACAGGGGCTGGTTCAGCCCTGTAACGGTGGAAACACCAGAAAGGACCAGAATAGGCTGGTTGTAAGGGTACAAGGACTGATGCCATGTGGGCTTATGTAGCCCAAACCAAGTAACAAGGCCTGTAGAGCCTGTAGAGCTCTTTTGGGGCGGAAAATTTGCCTTTTGGCTTGTTGTATCATGGGCTCAAAAGAGGCCAATCTTTTGTACTTAAGGAGCTCTTCTCCTTGCTGTTTTCCATCATCCATTCATCATCCAATCAAATTCATCAATGATATCATCCAACGTGTTGCCCCATTTGTGAGAGCCCATCAAGAAATTATTGACACAAGGTGTCCAACATTTCTTTTGCTTTGAATACTGCTCATTTGCCTAAGATAATTGCTGGCCACAATTATAACACATTATCAGTACCAACATCATCATTACTTCCAAGCCATCTAGACCCTTGTACCTTACTCTGGAGAACCTCAAAGACCTCAAGTTTTCCAAGAAGATGTCCTATATCCCTGATGTTAGCTCCACCAAGATAGTTCTGAACATTCAGAATTATAATGCTTGAACTTTCCTTATGGATAGTGAGCTGGAAAACATCTGTTGTGGGGAGATAATGGATGCAGATGACACTTTTATCAGTTCAGAAGTTGAGAAAAAGTCTTATCATCTCATCCTTAGGCATCTTGATGAGAATCATGTGACATGGGTTGCCAATACTCTTAGGGAAGATGAGAGGAGGAGGGGCAGCATCCTTTGGAAGTTGCTTAAGTCCAAGTATGCTGGTGATTCTGTTCACCAGAAGGGTATATCTTTCAATAAACTGTTTAAGTTACAATATTTGAATTGTAAAAAGTTTGTTTCAGAGGCTAGGTCTAGCATAGCCAAGTTTAAGTCATCAGGAATTAACATGGATCCTGAGTGTTTGTCACTCTTAATCCTTCCAAAGCTACCCAAGGAGTTTGATTCTTTATTCAGAATTATTCCTCAATTGGATCCTCTTCCTGGGGAGGATGATGTGCTAAAAAGGATTGAAAAGGATGATCTTCAGTTCAAGATGAAGGGGGGTTCTGGAGCCTCCATTGTTGGAAAGACTGGAAAATCTTGCAAGAAGGAAAAAAAGGATTTTTCCAAGGTCTTATGCTATAATTGTCAGAATAACATCATGATAAGGATTGCAAGGAGGCCAAGAAGAGGAAGAAGTCCAAAGAGAATGACAAGGAGGTCAATCACTACTGAAAACTTTGCAATGGTGGCGTTTGATGGTCCAATGGAAATTGTTGTTGGGGAAGAAGGCCCCAACAAGAAGGCCAAAATTGATGAGGATCAAGAAATGAACTTTATTGATTAAAAAGTGAGTAATCTTAACCTCAAAGATGAGAAATTATCAGTGACTGATAAAGCTTCTTTCCTATTAGGAGGATTGAAGGAAGATGTTCTTGTTTTGATTGATTCTGGTTTTACCAATCACATGTTCTTTGAACCAATTTTTTTTTCAAATCTTAGTGATTATGATGGAGTTGTAAATATTGGTCAGAAAGGCAGAAAAATTCAGATTAAAGGAATTGGAAAAGTTATTCTTGCAAATCACTTGGGTTTCAAAATTTCTTTTGAGAAAGTTTTCTATGTACCAGAGTTGCCTTATAACCTTGTGTCCCTTGGAGTGTTGTGGAAAAAAGGTTTCCAGATTTGTTACCTTAAATAAAATAATTTTGTTATTGATATGAATGGGAGAACTGTTCTTAGTGGACAGGTTTGGAACAAGCTTTTGTGTGAAAGCTTGTTCAAAATCTCAGCTTTGAGCACTGTTGCTCACAATAGAAGTGGCCATAAGGTAAAGGACAGCAACTGTGAGAGTTGTACCTTAGGGGATAAGACTAGAAATGTGTTCTCAAAGAGTAGAGATTGCACTGATGTTCCTAGAGAGGAATTTTCCATTGATTTGGCAGGGCCATTCACACTGGAGTCCCTTGGTGGGGCAAGATACTTCATTGATTTAGTTGATACTGCAACTAATTATGTTTGGGTTAAACCAATTTGATCTAAGGATCAGACCACAGAGGAGGTTTCTGTAATCTTCAAAGTCTGGAAACAGAATGGTCTAATGAAGGAGATGAAGAGCTTTATCACTAATGGAGGCGGTGAATTTGTGAGTAAAGAGTTTGAGAGGTTAATGAAAGATTATGGTATCATTCATATAGTCACTACTGAAAGTAATCCACAAAATAATAGAATAGTTGAGAGAATGAATAGGACTTTACTGGACAAGGTCAGAACTATTATGTCTCAATCTGGTCTACCAAAGTTCTTATGGGCTGAGTTGATGTGTAAAGTCTGTCTGTTGCATAAAATTGTAAGTGTTAATGGGAAGTGTCCTCATTATCAGTTTTGGAAGTTGTACCCCAAAACATCACACATAAGAAAAATTGGTTGCTTGGTGTATTATAGTGTCCACCATAATGAGATGGTCAGAAAATTAGACCCTAGAGCCAGAACAGGAGCACTTGTAGGCTATTATTTAATAAGTAAATTGTATAGGATCTATTGTCCAGGGACAAGAAAGGTTATACGTAGTAGGGATGTAAAATTTGATGAAAGTACCTTTCCACTCAAAAGGAGTGAAGATGTTGTTTTGAATAAGTCACAGCAAGAAATAGAATTAGCACCTATTTCACCAGCAAAAGCTGAGGAACATGTGGTTCCAGAAGATGAAGAGATGGCAGACGTGCCACCAGAGGGTTCAGTGCCCGCTTCAGGGGAGTCCTTTAATTTGGAACCTGATGAGCCTCCACCTCCAGTAAGAAGGAGTGGTAGGGTTAGAGTACCAGTTGATAGGTATGGGGAATGGAAGTCCCATTATTCTGCCGCAGGATATGAGGAAGATACATTTCAGGAACAGTGTATGCTCAATGAAGTCCTGGAGTTGAGTTCAGAAATGGGTAACAGGGTTAACCCAAATAGCTTTGGCCAAGCTATGAATTCTGATGAGAGAGCCAACTGGAAGAGTGCTATTTTTGAGGAATTTGATTCTCTATAAAATAATAGTGTCTTTGAAGTGGTTAAGCGGGATTCTTTTCCAAAAAGGAAAGACCATTGTGGGGTCTAGATTGGTGTTAAACAAGAAGTTTGACACAAATGGAGTTTTGAAAAGATTCAAAGCTAGATGCATTTCACAGGGCTTCAAGCAGAGAGAGGGTATTGATTACCAAGAAACTTTCTCACCAACTGGAAGGCTGTTGACCTTCAGGTACATCATTGCTCTGGCAGTGGAGTTGGGAGAAGAAATCAGAAAAGCTGATTTTGTAGCAGCATACTTCAATCCAAAACTTGGAGAGGAGGAGACTGTTTATATGTCAATCCCTGATGGTTTTTGTGAATGGTTAGTAGAGATGAAACCAGAAACCATGAAGAAAATCTGTGTTAGAAGTTTTCTTTCAGCAGATAAAGGGGAATATGTCCTCAAGCTGTGTAGATCCCTTTATGGATTGAAGCAAGCAGCTAGATCGTGGTAAAATACCATGAGTGAGAAACTGATACAGATTGGTTTCAAGACGTCTGAGGCCAATCCTTGTCTCTTTATAAGAAAGGAGGCAATTTTGTTTGTATGGGTTGATGAAATTATGATTATTGGAAATGGTAAAGAGAGATTCATGGAGACACTCAAAAAGGAATTCAAGATAAAAGATCTTGGTCTGGCGCAATAGGTGCTAGGAATGAAAGTCAGTAAGAGAAAGAATGGTATTAAGTTAGACCAGAGCCATTACGTGGAAGCTCTTCTTAAGCAATATGGCTTAGAGGACGCAAAGGAGTTTGGTACTCCCATGCAGTCAAACATTTGTTTAAGGAAGTCTAAAGATGAGGAGTATCTGGAGTTTGTTCAATCTGGGAACAACTACAGGTCAGCTATTGGATTGCTAAATTATTTGGGGCAGTGTACAAGGCCCAATATTTCTTTTGAAATTGGTGTCTTGTTGCAACACTTAGAAAAGCCAAGCATGAGGCATTGGTCAGCGTTTAAGAGAGTTATGAGGTATTTTAAAGGAACGCACAGTCTGGGACTGTTGTTTAAAAAGTCAGAAAACTTTGATTTGGTTGGTTATTCCAATGCAAGTTGGGCAGATGGTAACACTAGGGAATCAACAAGTGGTTTTGTATTCTTCTTAGGTAAGAATCTGGTGTCATGGATGTCCAAGAAGGTGTTGGCAATAAGTTTTTCATCAACAGAGGCTGAGTATAGAGCTTACTTAGCAGCTTCACAGGAAGCAAAATGGTTGAGAAAAGTCTTAGAGGATACACATAAACCACAAGGGTTTGTGCTGTTGTATTCTGATAACCAGAATGCCATTGCATTGGCCCCAAACCAAGTGTTCCATTCAAAAACAAAACATATCAATGTTCACTATAACTATATTCACGATGCAGTTAACTGCAAGGAGATTGTGTTGAGGTACATGCCCACTGGAGCAATGATTGCAGATATCTTGACTAAGGCTTTAGATAGGAACAAGCATCAAGGCTTTGTGACTAATATGCGGATTTCACCCCTTTTGGATTAAGGGGGTGTGTTAAAATATGTATGCACTTACGCGTGTGCTACGTATAATTGTAATCCAAATTGGATGCACATATGGGCCTCTCCAGCCCATTGGACACTCACACAGACCATACAGGCCTGTGTGGATGTCACTGATTTGGGGAAACTGGCCTCAAAAAGCGTGAAACAGGCTCATTGGTACACAGGCCCTAATGGGCCCGGTGGGGGATATGGGAAAATACAGCCAAATGGGCTTGTATGGGCATAATTGGGCCCAAGGTTTGTTTTGGACATACTTGGCCAGACGGGCTGGCCCGCCAAAGTATGTTTTACTTAGTTTTTGGGCTTGGGTGGCCCATTGGGGCAGCCGCCTGTGTTGCAGCCCGGTTGGGGCTGCTTCCCACATTGCAGCCCTCTTGTGGCCGCTGTTTTTGCCTTTGGCCCATCTATGGGGCCCAACAGCCCGCGCAGGGCCTTTGTCGCGGCTGCCGCGCTGGGTGGCGGCTGCAGGGCTGGTGGTCCCAGCTCCTCCCCCTCCCCTCGCTTGCCATTGCAAGGGGGAGGGGGAGGGCTGGCTGGTTGTAACCAGCCAGCAACTGGTTGCAAGGGGCAACCGGTCATGGTGGGGGGGGACTTGATCACCCCCCCACCAAAAGAGGTTCCAGGCTGGTTGCATCAAGGGAACCGGCGGTGGGGGGGAATTGACCACCCCCCCCACCATCAAAGGGGCGCTCTCCCCCCCCCCCTTTACCAAGGGGGAGGAGAAATGGGCTGGAGGGGACCTGACCACCCCCCAGCCCACTTACCCTAGCAACGCCCTGGGTGTTGATACCCCCAGAGCCCCTGGTAGGGGGATTTGACCGCCCCCTCCAGGGATTTGAGAGAAAGAGGGTGGGGGGGGCGGCATGTCTGCCAGTTACACCCCCCCAGGTGAGATTTTGGTTGGCCTCAGGTGAGTCCTGCATCCCACCTGGCCCATATGAGGGGCCAGGGCTGTACAGTTGCTAAGATAAGTAACAGGGCTGGTTGTAACGGACAACCAGCCAGGGATTGAACAGCACAGGGGCTGGTTCAGCCCTGTAACGGTGGAAACACCAGAAAGGACAGGAATAGGCTGGTTGTAAGGGTACAGGAACTGCTTCCATGTGGGCTGATGTAGCCCAAACCAAGTAACAAGGCCTGTGGAGCCTGTAGAGTGTCACACTTTGCACTTAAGGATTATTGTCTTCACCACTTCAACATGTCCTCTCCTCAGTACCATCTACCTCAGTCTAAAAGCGTGACACAAATAAAAGCACAACATCAATGGTGCAATCCGCTATTTCCTCTGGCTCGCGCTGACCTTCCAATCTTGGCGACCAACTCAGTATATACTTGAAAACTTCGCGGTTAACTCCATACCGGTTGGCCATCCATTATGAGATCCAATCTCCTTCCCTGGCCAATCAACAGCCTTGGACTTTCATCTTTGGTCATGCATTTTTTGTTAGTTTGCATCTACGTCTAACTAAGCCATCACTACTGTATAGTTTGCAATTGGACTAGTCCCTACCCTGCATACACTATTACCTCTCATTTGCATTACCTTCAATGTCACTAGCTCCTGTCCCAATTTGTCATACAATTGTACGCTCAGATTCTATTGTCTTGCACTTACGCTATGACCTTGGACCTATACCACTGCTTCATTTCCTATCCCATTACTGTCATTCATTACCTCACCTCTTCAACTGTAGTTAGCTCATCACCAGGTTGTATCTAGTCACTTTGGATTACCTTATAAGGGCTATCCCCTTGCCTGATGATTGTCTCCTCAGTTAGTTAATTTCATACGTTCTTGCATTTTGCTACAACCTAGTTATCACATCAGACTCAGGTTGGGTTTCCTTCTTTGGAACACATTCCATTCCTCTTGCCGATTGTTGAGTGGAATAACCAAGTTTGCACTTTGCAACTGGGTCTTGCTATTTGCACTTTCCCTCTCACTTGGCATTCCTTCCCGCTCACAATCATCTATGAATTTCCCTATAGTACGTGGGGTGGTTGTGTGACAGTAAATTCACTAACTCAACTCATCTATTGTAGCCTGCCAACCTATAGTAGACTTCTTCTTTTTGATTTCACGTACTCCCTCAACCGGGAACACTTCCCTTGCCCCTTACAATTATGAGATCCATTGGGTAGGGAGAACCAGCGCTCCTTGGGCCCAACAACCCTTAGATCCAATTCCTCCTTCTAAATTGCCATCTGTTGAACCCCTCGATGATCCTTGGGCTCCTCCACGGGATGCTCCGACGGACCCTCTCGCGGAATTCGCAGACTCCGACCATTCTTCCAATGAAACCTTGACTTGTGGTAGACCAGGGGTTCGCACTACTGCTCCTGAGCCCGATGCTCCAACCCTGCTTTCAACATTGATCCAGGCCCTCACTCATGGTGCCCAGCGATCTATTCCAAGTACTCCTAGCTTTTGCACTCCGGGCATGAAACAACCCAATGAATTTATGGGAGAACACACTCATAAGCTTAGATCCTACGTACAGTCTTGTAAAATCATCTTTTCAAACAACTCCAACAATTTCCCTTCCAATAGACATAAAGTTATGTATGCTTCGTTCTTCTTAGGAGGTAGAGCCTCGCAGTGGTTCAAACCGTACCTCAAACTTTTGTCCAACAACAGTCCAACTTGTATTCTCAACAACTGGGACAGGTTCAAGCAACAACTGTTCAACCTGTTTGGCGATCCCAATGAAGTTTGAAACTCCAAATACAAACTTAATAGTTTAGTTATGAAGGAGAATAGTAGAGCTTCCATTTTTATTTCTCATTTTTGAAACTTGTAGTCTTGCATCCAGTTGAACAAGGCCGCTCTTCTATTCCATTTCCAAAAGGGTCTACCGGCACGCTTAATCAAACAGCTTGCAGTTGGGGGTCATAAGACAACCTTGCTTCAGCAGCTAATTGATTGAGTGATTGAGCTTGATAATGGCTATCATGACAAGAATTTCTCTTGGCGAAACAACCATGGACCCTCCACCTTGGCTCCGAGGGTGGACAACTCCTTGAATCAAAACACAAGGAACCCAAAACCATCTAAACCAACCCCAACTTTGAACTCCAACTCAAAAGGGAAAGCCATTGCTGAAACTCCAAAGTTCTTAGACAAAGAAACCGGGATGCTTCAAAATGAGGAATGGCTACAAAGGGAAAAGAAAGGGCTGTGTATGTATTGTGGAGGAAAACATGATTTTGACAACTGTGCAAAGCGGTTAGAGCGTGAAGCGGCTAAGCAGTCAAAAAATTAGCTTGTAGTTTTTCTGATACTTGCAAGGAAAACTACACATTATCTAAATCACCGCAAGTAAATCTTTGCACTTGCAAGTCACTAGGTGCTCCAAGTTCAAGATTTATCCTATTCCATTCCAACAAAACTCCTTATCAAGTATTACTTGATTCCGGCGCTAATGTTTCCTTCATCAGTGAATCTTTTGCCACTTCCAAAAATCTTACGGGTTCTGAGATAGATAAATTTCCTATCTATTTAGTAAGTAGTGCGACTGAACCGTCTTACTGGGTTTCCAAAAAGGCAAAATGGACCTTTGCATTCTCCAATTTCCCCAGCTTTGAATGGGATTTATTTGTCTTGGCTATACCCGGAATGGATGATACCATTCTAGGCCATGATTTCCTAGTTTACTGGAATCCAGATGTGAATTGGCAAGAAGGAGTAATTAACCTTCAAACCTTGCACCCCCAGAACGCTAAACTTTCCATCAATAAGGAATTAAACAGCCTACCTGACACTGTCATTAAGTTGGATGACACTTTTCCGCCAGGAGATTTGCAATATCCCGACCTTCATTCCCAAATTCCCTCTTCAGATTTAGGAGTTATTGCTTACCTATCCAGCTTACCTCTTTCCTGTTCCTTTGAAGAGAAACAGACACCAACCAAACGGTGTATTTTGAGCTCCCTAATCCTCTCGCACCATGGGAGCACCTTGAACCCGGTGCTCAAAGATGACAAGATTGAAGATTTAGAAATCATTCAAGTCTTTAAATTTGTTTTATCATGACTTTGCTGACGTCTTTTCAGCTGCAAAAGCAGATAAACTTCCTCCATCCCGTCCTTACAATCACAAGATCAAACTTACTGGCCCACCTCCAGCACAAGGACCAGTCTACTCTCTCTTGATGCAAGAATCAATTGCGCTTCAAGACTACATTGGGGAAAATGTAGCAAAAGGATTTTTTCAAAAAAGCAATTCGAATACCAGTTCACCTGTCCTATTTGTTCCAAAAAAGGACGGCGGACTTTGCCTTTGTGTTTACTACAGGAAACTGAACCAGGTAACCCGGAAGAATGCCTATCCAGTACTGACTATGTCACATCTCCTCACTCTCTTCCATGGAGCTACTTATTTCTTGAAGTTAGACCTTTGGGGTGCCTATAACCTAATTTGCATTAAGGAAGGTCATGAGTATTTAACTGCAATGAGAACCCGGTTCGGCAGTTATGAGTATACCGTCATGCCTTTTGGCCTCTGTAACGCTCCTTCCACTTTTCAACATTTTTTCAACAACATTTTCTCCAATCTCATAGGTAAATACCTTGTGGTATATCTTGATGATATACTAGTCTACTCGAGGAACCTCAAAGATCACATTGCACATGTGCGAGAGGTGCTGCAGCAACTTTTCAAGAATGACCTGTTTGCAAAAGCCTCTAAGTGCAAGTTCCATTCCTCTTCTCTTCATTTTCTAGGTGTCGTAGTCTCGCAGAAAGGACTATTGATGGACCCAGCCAAGAGAAAACGCATATTGGACTGGCCCCCACCTTCTTTGGTTAAATCTCTTCAAGTTTTCCTTGGTTTCAGTAATTTCTATAGAAGGTTTATTGCGCGTTACTCCAAAAAAACCGTGAATCTTACTAACCTTCTTCAAAAAGACATTCCTTTTGTTTTTACCAAACAAGCTGCTTTGGAGTTCAAAGCTCTGAAGAAAGCGTTCACCACTGCTCCAATACTTGCTCACTTCAACGAGCTAGCTTGCACTATTGTTGAAACAGATGCAAGCGACTATGCGATTGCAGGAGTAATCTCGCAGTTTTCTTCCTCCACTTCTCTCTTTCATCCCGTAGCTTTCGAGTCTTGCAAGTTGCTTGCTGCAGCGCTTAACTATGAGATTAATGACAAGGAACTTCTTGCAATCGTTTATTGCCTGAAGAAATGGCATTCATACCTTTTGAGCCTTAGGGAATCCTTTGAGGTTTTAACTGATCATAATTCTTTGAATTATTTCATGAGCTCAAAAGTCCTCACACGTAGACAGGCACAATGGGCCGAATACCTCTCCAAGTTCCACTTTAAAATCACGCACCGTCCTGGGAAAAAAGAGGTAGTTCCTGATGCTTTATCACGTCGGGACGACGTTGACCCAGGGGGGGAGCACCTTTTCCAAAAACAACCCTGAAAACGTTAGGACACTCTTCTCAACCCAATCTGCCCAACTCAGTTCAATCATTGCTTGCTTACAAGATTTGGCTTCCAAACTCCAACAAGCTCAACGCGACGACCCCAAGTGCATCGAACTTTGAAAAAGTGCAAACTTATTAGATAGTAGTTACAGTATTGATGACAATGACTTTTTAGTCTATGATAATTGTATAGTAGTACCAGATAATTCTTGCATTAAGTTAGATATCTTTGAGTCACGGCACAATTCTCCACTTGCTGGTAATCATGGGCAGGATAAAACCTACCAATTGATTGCACAAGACTTCTACTGGCCTGGTATGACCAAAGAAGTAAAAGACTATGTTAGCGCGTGCTATGATTGCAATCGTAACAAGTCCTTGAAACACTGGAAGTATGGGCTGCTCCAGCAACTTCCAATTCCGCCTTGTCCTTGGCACTTGCTGTCTATGGATTTCATCTCTAAATTACCTTCTTCTAGTGGATATGATGCTATTCTAGTAATAGTAGATCACTTCTCAAAGATGGCTTTATTTTTACGCAGTAATGTGACGGCCTCTTCAGAAGACTTAGCTAACTTGTTCATAGAATATGTATTTTTGAAACATGGTCTCCCTGATAATATAGTTAGTGACCGTGGATCTCTGTTTGTCTCAAGCTTCTGGACCTTGCTATGCCAACATTTGAAGATCACTTGCAATTTATCAACGGCTTACCACCTGGAAACGGATGGGCAAACCAAGCAAGTTAATCAGATTCTCAAACAATATCTTTGAATGTATGCCGCCTATCAACAAGACAACTGGTTGCAATGGCTCCCACTAGCCAAATTTGCCTACAACAACTCCTCTCATTCCTCCACCAAACAGTCGCCCTTCCAAACTCTTTATGGTAGAATCCCGACTTTCTTGTCCCTTCACGTAGCACCTTATCAATCTGCTACCAATTACCTTGAACAAATTCAATCCCTTCAATCGCAACTTCAAACCAACCTCAAAGAAGCAAACCAGCGCTATAAGAAGCAAGCAGACTGATCTTGCACTTTGGCTCCAACCTTTGCAGTAGGAGATCAAGTATGGCTTGATTCTTGCAACATTCACAGCACTTGCCCAACTCGCAAACTCTCCAAAAGAAAGCTTGGCCCCTTTAAAGTAGAATCAGTCATCTCCCCTAACGCCTTTAAACTTACTTTACCTGCAAAATGGAAAGGTATCCACCCAGTCTTTCATGTGTCTCTCCTTGAGCCAGCTCAAGTCCTATACCCGGGCAAGACTCATCCCCCTCCTGAACCAGTCACCGTCCTCAATCATCAAGAGTGGGAAGTAAGCCGTATTCTGGATTCCAGGTTATGCAAAGGAAAACTTCAATACCTCATAGAATGGTCTGGCTTCCAGTCCGACAAAGATTGCACCTCGTGGGAACCAGCCCATCACCTTTGCAATTCACCCAATCTGATTCAAGACTTCCATGCAAGCTACCCTTGAAAACCTTGACAATCATGATTCTATCCCATCCAATCCCATTCCATTCAATTCCACATTTCATCCCATCCAATCCCATTCCATTCCATTCCACATTTGATCCCATCCAATCCCATTCCATTCCATTCCACATTTTATCTTATTCAATCCCATTTCATCTTGCATTCTATCTCATCCAATCCCATTCCATTCCATATTCCATCCCATTTAACCCCATTTTATTTCACACCATCATTCCATCAGTTAATTCCTCCATCTCATCGTTTTATTCCTTTTTCTCATTTCCCTTTAATTTCTACTAAATAAAACTTCATTCCTTATTATTATTAAAAAAATAATAATAATAATAATATTTCTATTTATAAATAAATAATATATATATATATATATATATATATATATATATATATATATATTTATAATAAATAATTACAAAGTATCCTTTAATTCCTTCTCTGCATCCTCCCAATTTGCCATCAATTCTGCAACCATGGATCAAAAAGTATCCAGGTCTTAATTGTTGATTAATGCGGACATTCTTTGGAGAACTAGCACTTCCGTTACAATGTGCCTCTCAAAGATCTCCTCACACCTTGCAACCCAAGCTTGCTTTGGCTGAGAATTCCATCCGCCTTCCTCCAAGAGCTCTTCATACGCTCTCTTCCTTTGGCCTCCTGACGTGCCTTCTCCAATATTGTCCGTCAGCCGCCTCGCATCCGTTTTGATCAGCCCTACGACTCGCACCGTATCCTTTTCTCCTCGGCCTTCCATTTCTTCCATTCCCTCCACTCCATCCCTTCCATCTCCTTCATTTACTTCTCCTAATTCATCCACTCCTTCTCTCCCTCCATTTCTGTTCCCTCCATTACCATTTCCTCCATTTCCCGTTTCTCCTTCCGCTTTGTTTCCTTCCTCCTCCCTTGCTTCCTTGGTTATAATTCCCACCGGTTCCGCACCAGACACTTTGCCTTGCATCTCGGCATTCATCTGGGGCCCCGGGAGTTCAGTCGGTGGTCCCCAGTAAGGTGGTGGTGGTGGTGGTGTGTTTGTGGTATATCTTTGGAAACGAGGCAACACTAGCAAAACAAGCAAAATTAGTTATTATTTTATGATCATTATTCAGTCCAGAGTAGTACTTACCAGGAACTTGAGTCCCCAAGTATTTGATCTCCGGCAACGGTGGTATCTCGTAGTTAACCCTTGGCGCGGACCTACGACTTTGCATCTCCCTTGATGATTCCGCGGGACCCTTGACAGTTGACTCGACACTTATAGGAAAGTTACATGCCACCTTGCAAAGGCAACATTGCTCACACTTGCCTCAAAGGCCTCGGACGGAAGTACTAGGAACACAACGCTTGTTGCAGCAAATACAGTTTTTGCAACGGCGGGAAGACAATGACAACATTCTATATAAATTATAAATCTATTGAGTAATAAATTAAATAATGTATAAGGGTATACAGTAATAATTAACAACTTGAAATCAATGGGAAAATTTACCTGAACGCTTGCAGGAGCTCGCGTCTTTATACCCGGGCAACTGTCACGCTTCGCACTTAAGGATTATTGTCTTCACCACTTTGACATGTCCTCTCCTCAGTACCATCTACCTCAGTCTAAAAGCATGACACAAATAAAAGCACAAAATCAATGGTGCAATCTGCTATTTCCTCTGGCTTGCGCTGAACTTCCAATCTTGGAAACCAACTCAGTATATACTTGCAAACTTTGCGGTTAACTCCATACCGGTTGGCCATCCATTATGAGATCCAATCTCCTTCCCTTGCCAATCAACAGCCTTGGACTTCCATCTTTGGTCATGCATTTTTTGTTAGTTTGCATCTACGTCTAACTAAGCCATCACTACTGTATTGTTTGCAATTGGACTAGTCCCTACCCTGCATACACTATTACCTCTCATTTGCATTACCTTCAACGTCACTAGCTCCTGTCCCAATTTGTCATACAATTGTACGCTCAGATTCTATTGTCTTGCACTTACGCTATGACCTTGGATCTATACCACTGCTTCATTTCCTATCCTGTTCCTGTCATTCATTGCCTCACCGCTTCAACTGTAGTTAGCTCATCACCAGGTTGTATCTAGTCACTTCAAATTACCTTATAAGGGCTATCCCCTTGCCTGATGATTGTCTCCTCAGTTAGTTAATTTCATACGTTCTCGCATTTTGCTAAAACCTAGTTATCAAATTGGACTCAGGTTGGGTTTCCTTCTTTGGAACACATTCCATTCCTCTTGCCAATTGTTGAGTGGCATAACCAAGTTTGCACTTTGCAACTGGGTCTTGCTATTTGCACTTGCCCTTGCACTTGGCATTCCTTTTTGCTCACAATCATCTATGAATTTCCCTATAGTACGTGGGGTGGTCATGTGACATAGAGCTCTTTTGGGGCGGAAAATTTGCCTTTTGGCTTGTTGTATCATGGGCTCACAAGAGGCCAATCTTTTGTACTTTAGGAGCTCTTCTCCCTGCTGTTTTCCATCATCCATTTATCATCCAATCAAATTCATCAACAATATCATCCAAGGTTTTTCCCCATTTGTGAGAGCCCATCAAGCAATTATTGACACAAGGTGTCCAGCATTTCTTTTGCTTTAAATACTGCTCATTTGCCTAAGCTAATTGCTGGCCATAGTTATAACAGATAGGATGTGGGGTGTGGCAAGGATAGGGAAATTTTCTGTGGTGGGTGTAGCAAGTATGGAGATGGTGGAGGTGGATGCCATGATGGCTTGTTGGATGGGGTGGGAGGCTTTTGAAGGTCTAGTAAAACAGGGGACAGACAGTTAGTCAAGGATAGGGTGGTTTAGGGTTTTTTGGTTTGAATGAGGATGATGGATGGGTGCTGGGATGGATTTGAAAAGGCATCTTTGACTAGCTTGGCTCTTGCAGGCAGAAGAGAGTGATTTTTGATGAACTGAGCTGCCAAGACCACAAAATCTTGATCTTTCAGGTTTTGATGTTGAAGGCCTTTTGATTGAGGATGATTGAAGAGGTCTAATATTTGAATTTTTAGGATTTCTGTTTGAAAATTTCTTCAATTTTCTGGCTTTGTGCCAGATATTGGATGGAAATTTTCTGGAAAGCAAAACAGACCACCAGTGGAGAAATATGATTTGTTGAGGATTCGATTTAGTGGGAGAGGATGTCCTTAAGAGGTGAATGGAATAATTTGATTGTTGGTATTCCTCAAGGTAGGATAAAATTGGCCTTGGGTATTTTTCCAATGGGTGGAAAGGGATTACACAGTTAAACAAGTATTACCAAGAGAGAAGAAGAGAAGAGAGGGGACAGACCAAGTTTGATTAATTTGGTTATTATTTGTGAGAGTAGGAACCAATGTCATTTGTGGTCCAATTTGGTAGGATTATTGTTCAAAATGCTGAGTAGGTTCAAGCTTGGGGTGGATTGTTTTTGTAGTTGGAGGATTGGGAAAAGGGGGATGGATAGTAGATGAGGGTTTTGATGCTGGTACTCAAATTTTTGGGGATGTTTGCTTACCACATGTAAAACTGGAATCAAATTTTTTGAAACTTTTTAGGGCATTATTTTTCTCACACATCAAATACTTTATTTCACACAAAGCAACATTGACACACAGGTTGCGCCCCCCTTGTATTTCACACAAAAATACTATATTCCATGCAAATTTCAACCATTTTTTTTGAATTTTGACTCCACAGCCCCATAGCAGGGGTTCTTAAACCCCTGAAAAAATCTTTGGTATTTTTTAGGCATTAGAACCCCTTGAAAAATGGAATCAAAAAAATAAAAAATTCTTTAAAAACAAATTTTTGCACGAGTTTTTGGATCCTTATTTTGGCTATTTTATTTTTTTTTCAGCAGACAGAGACTTCAAACTACATTCAACAAGCTTGCAATTATTTGTTTTTTTTTTTTGGATGTATCCTTTCACCTTAAAAAACTCCTTCAAAAAACACCAAAAATCAAACAAATCAAATTTCTCATGGGACATTTCCATCCTTTTATTTTCCTTTTTATTTCATTTCCCTGGTGATTCAAGCTTCATAGAATTGAAAAAACCAGTTTAAGAGAAATTCAATCTTTTTTCAGATTTTTTGGATGTATGATATTACCATCAAAAATACCTTCAAAAATTCAAAAAATTCAAAAAAATTGTATTTTCTTATTGGGCTATTGGATCCTTTTGTTTGCCTTTTGTATCAATTTTTTGTTGTTTTTAAAGCTTTTATAAATTTAAGAAAACCATTAAAGATATTTTTAAATTTTTTTTCAGAATTTTTTGATGTATTATGAGCCTCCAAAAATTGAATCCATTGTGAAAACACTTTGTCAGCCTCCTGGATTCCAAGACCCTTTCTGTCCTTTAGGTAACAGAGGTGATAGAATAAATAATAAATAAATGATAAATATATTATTCAATAAATGCAGCAAAAATCCGTAGAATATTTGGATAAAGCTATTGCAAGGTTAACTGGTTTGGTTTATGGTTTAATATTATAAATCAATGTTAATAAATTGATCATTAAATAAATCAATAGAGGGGCCATAATAATATTGGGGATCTTTAACACCTCTCTTCAGGGAATTCACTTTGAAAACACGTAGACCTGGTTACTTTGGAACCTTTAATTTATATTCTTGAAGGATATATTGCACAAAGATAATATGTGTATAAAATAAAAGTTAGAGTGGCAGGGCTTTGTAACCAAGCTTCAAAAACCGAAAAATGATAATAAGACTCACTGGTATATTATTTAATCCTTTGGGTACCTGTTTGGGACATGAACTGATGGGTTAAACCTGTTACTGGGGTTAAAAGGTTGTTTGACAGTTTAAATTGATAAAAAGGGTTGGGGACAGATATTATTTATCAGAATAAAGCCATAAATCACTTACTTATCTCTTATAAGTATTTGATTACCTTGGCAAAGTGTCTGGATGTAAATATAACCAGGTATCTGGGTATCAATATCCTCAAAAGAGCTCCTTATTTATAGCTCTTTGAGTCCAAATATTTTCCTTCTGAGGGATACAGGGGCTCAAAGGGACGGACACTAAGGCTAGCAGGGTAACCAGTGGTAGCCTTTCATGTGTTTTAGGTTCTGTAGCATGGGTACTATCTAATTACACAGGGTATGGGAATTATTCTACCTTTTAATTGATGTTTTTGGACGTGTGAACAACACTAATCTGTCCATATTATTTATTATTAATTAATTATCCTTATTAAATGTTCCAGTTATGTTAACAATTCTATTAATAGACCTTCCTATGGGTAATCTTATGTCAGGTGGGTTCTCATTATGTATTAACTTATTGGAGTAAAATTGTGATATTGATTTTACTCCTTATTTTCAAAATTGAGTTGATTTACCAAAATAATTAGTTAAAAATATAATTTATGAGAGTTCATGTAATATTCTTACATCATTGGTTTTCTTAGTGTGTCACAAAATATTGATGCCTTAAAGTTCCCACAATTGTATATTAAAGTATTTTAATATATTTTTACAAATAGTAGTTATCTTATTTTTGACATTTTTGCTATTTTCAATTATATTAATAAAAAAATATGTGTAAAGCTTATTTAGGTATTTTTACATATTTTTATATATTTTTATATATTTTTATATATTTTTATATATTTTTAGATTATCTACTATCCACGGGAACATTTATTACATATGTAGAATGTTCCCGTGTAGGTTGTAGCATGTTTACGTGGTACCTGGGCTTCTCAGGCCTCCTGTCACTCATTTAGCCCATAGTCCTGCGGCTGCATACTTGTCAGAGGCTTGGGGCTGCATACACGACTTGTCAGGGTAAGCTGAAAGGGTGGAAGTGCTGCTTCTCAGCCGCGTGCAGGTTTATTGGTTTCTGCGGCTGCGTGCGGGAATTGTGACAGAACACATTTCCGTGTGTAACTCCTAAAATATACAAAACACCTCCATTCTGACTGAATTTTAGGTATGAAACCTATTCATGACAATACATGTGAAAGATTTGTTTGGCCAAAAAGTCCCAGAATGGTGTCGTGGTATTTTGGTCTTTTCTTTCTTTAATTATTAAAATATAAGGAGTTGGATTTCAAGGGTGGGTTCAGTGAGTGAACCTACCTATCTGTGGGTGGAAAATCCTTTTATGCAATAATATTAATGGTTTTCCCACTCCTTCTTAGGTAAATTGTAATATTATTATTTTTATTTTATTTCTGTTACTTTTGCAGCTTGCTCTGCAATAGTAGAAAACTGACATTCCCCCACTCCAAGATATGGCCATATCTGAAAAAAATCTAGAGTATGTTGGAAGAAAAAAAAATTAATTCCATCTGTGTTTCAGTTCCTTTTGCTGGCTCTGTAGTTTCTAAGATGTATTGGTCCATCAGGTATATTATTCTCTGGTAACCATTTATCTTTGTCTGCAGATTCTCCTATGTATCTCACTAAGTATAGTCTAACATCTTTTCCTTGCACTTGCTCTTTCTTGTCTCTCAATATCCTGCGGACTTTCACTTTTTCTTTCACAGGGTCAGGTTCTATTGGGATCATTGCTGGAGGGAGGTTGCTAACTTCTCTTGGTTGAAAGTGTTTTGCTAGGCTAACAGGGAATACTGGGTGCTTTCTTGATAATTCTTCACTCAAAATTACTTCTACAGGGTTTTTGCCATGCATCTTCTTGATAACAAATGGTCCTACAAAAGCTGGTTTCAGCTTTCTGCTACCTGCTATATTGTTGAAGTTGGAAGTATATATCAGAATCTGATCTCCTATCTTAAATTCAGGTTCTCTATGTGATTTTTCCCATCTCTATTTGTTGTATTCTACTGCGTCTTCTACACATTTCTGAGAATGATTATTTGCCAGGTTTATCATCTTCTTGAAGTCAAGAGATGTGGGATGAATGGTGGCTAAGTTATAGTTCAAGGTATTCCTGGAGAGTGTTGGAATCCATCCCCTTTCTAGTATGTAAGGGGCTTCTTTGGTAGTAGAGTGTTTACTGCTATTATAAGCCATCTCCAGGGCTGGGAGTAGACTTACCCAATCATGGCAATAACCATCTGAGTTTTTGTACTCTAGATCAAAGCTACAGAACCTACTTAACATATCCTCCCAGGTCTGTATCATTCTTTTAGCTAATCCATCAGTCTGGGGATGGTGTGCTGTAAAAAATGCTAAAGTAGTAACCAGTATATCATGTAGATTCCTCCAAAATTCAGAGTTGAATTTGGGTTCCATGTCACTGATTATAACATTAGGTATATCAACATCAGCTATAATCCTGTTCCAAAATAGTAAATCTACATCCATAGCACTGTCTTCTTTGTTGTTAGGTAAGAATTTTGCCTTCTTAGAGTATCTGTAAACTATAACTAGGACAGAGTTATACAAATGTGTACCTCCAGGGGGGAGGCCAGTGACAAAATCCATATTAATGATTTCCCATAAAGTTTTGGTTTCAGAGATCTTCTGTAGGAGGCCAAACCTTTTGCCATTAGTTGTATTAGATTTTTGGCAAGTCTCACAGCTAGCAACATACTTAACAGTGATTTCTTTCCAGTCTATCCACAAAGCAGTTTTTTTTACTTTCTCTAAGGTTCTTTCAGTGGATAGATGCCCTGATGAACAGTTTTCATGGCATTCCTGGATTATGAGTTGTATATGTTCATTGTTGCTTAGTACTAATGCACTGGAATGTTGGTGTCTGTAGTAAAGGAGACCATCCCAAAAAGTAAACCTTCCTGCTTTTAGGGTTTGATTAATGAGGAAGGTAAACTATTTATCAGGGCTGCTTCTGGGGATTCACATTCAATAATGTTAATCAGAATCTTGATATCAGAGGAGCAGTTCTCTCTTACTATCTTGAAGAAAGCAGTATCTAATTCACATAAGTGGATCCTCATGATTGGAGCATCTAATGCAAAAAGATTGATTTTTAAGATAGGAAAGATATCATGATCCTCAGGGTCATATGATGGATTTCTAGGGTCATTAGGCAAAGCATTACTACTTAGACTATCAGCATTCTTGTGTTTATCTCCAGCTTTATGCACTATATTCATCTGGCCTCTATACTGTTGTATAGCAATTTGCCACCTGAGCATATGTCTACTGGGAGTCTTCATGTTCATGAGAGTTCTTACAGAATTGCAGTCCCTAGAACCACGCATTCCATCTGGCTGTATCCATATCTTTTCTCAGTGTCTTTGATCTTTCTAGATATGAAAAGTACTGGTTTCTCCACTAGTTTGTCTTCTTCTATTCTTTCTTGGTGTAAGGCAGCTCCTAATCCTTCCATACAAGCCTCAATATACAGCTTGAAGGGTTCAGAATAGTCTGGTTGGATGAGTAGAGGAGTGGAGGTCATAGCTATCTTTAATTCCTCATAGTTTTTCAATCTCTCATGTGTCATTTCAAAGAGAGTATTATTGCTTCATAATTCATACAGACTTTTAGTTAGCATAGCAAACTTTGGGATGTACTTTCTGTAGTAACTGCAATAACTCATAAATGACAGCAGCTCTGTTTTATTCTGAGGCATGGGTCTGTTAATGAAAGCAGCTATCTTATTCTGGTCAGCATCTAGAGTTAGACCACAGACTATATGTCCTAGAGCATTCAGTTCTCCGTATCCAAAGTTACATTTCTTCATGGAGAATTTTAATCCTGCTCTGGAGATGGTTTGGAGAACTAATCTTAATTTATTTATATGAGTCTCCAAATCATCAGAATATATGATAACATCATCTATATAAACCATCATCCATCCTTGTCTGATGTAAGTACCTAGAACTGTATCCATTGTTCTCTGGAAGTGTGATGGAGCATTCTTTATACCAAAGGGCATCCTGAGGTATTCATATATTCCTAAGTGAAAGATTATTCTCATAAATTTTCTACTTTCAGGGCTTATAGGTATTTTGTGGAACCCTTTAAGCATATCCACAGTAGTGATGTATTTAGCTTTGGATAGGTTATGCAGAGCATGATCAATCCGGGGTATAGGATAATAGTTGGCTTGAGCATAGTTATTCAGCATTCTGAAGTCTCCTACCATTCTTGACTTGTAATTATGCCAAGCTATGATTACAGGAGTATTCACATCTACTTTTTCACTGTGCCCTACTTTCCTCAATATTTTTAGGTCTATAATTTCTTGGATATGTTCCTCAAGAGCTATTCTAGATTTGGGACTAGAGGGATAAGCTGGTCTTCTTAGGTTAGGAGGATAAGGTGGCTTAATAGTCAATTTTAATACCATTTCATGTCTGTTGATATCACAAATGGGGTGATCTTTAGTACAGAAAGCATTATGATTCTCAAAGCAGGCTGTCAATATATCTTTCTTCTGTTGTTCTGAAATTTTCACATTTAGAGCTGCTTGAGAGGAGTATTCTTGATTGAATTCTTCTAAGTGCTCTTGATATGTGTAAGAGGGGAAGTTAGTTTGGATATTGCATATCTTAAACTTCTTGTCCCAGTTACCACCCACAGTGAAGTACCTTCCTTTACTCTGGAACACATCTATGCCATATAGACACAAAGCATCATTTCCTATTATCAGGTAGTCTCATAATCCGTTGAGCAATACTAAAAATTCCACTTGTATTCTCAAAGATCCTTTAGTACGGGGTAATATTATAGGAGCAGTCTATACTCCAATAGCATTTGTGGTAGAGTTTCAAGAGCTAAAATTAGCTTTTGGGATGGGAAAAAGGTGGTCTTTCCAGTTGGGATCCCATTTGTTTAAGAATTCAGTGCAGACACATGAGCAAAAAGCCCCACTATCAAGTAATAACCTTATAGTTCTGTCTTTATAGAATCCTGTTGCATAACAAATTTGACCAGTAGTATAACTCTTACCACTCATGGGCTTAACTGTTAATGGTTTAAAATCAGTGATATGCCTAGGATTTATGGTGGGGTCCCATTGTTGGGGCAAACTAGAGTCACCATGGATGCTATTGATTTCTATAGAAGTGCCTATATCTACTTCTATTACATTGACAGGGTTAGTCAGGATCAATTCACATGCAGAAAGAGATCCTTCTGTATCAGCTATATCTTCATAGTTCTGATTCCCTTCAATCTCATGCTCCCCTTCCAGTACTGCTTTCCCTTCAATCTCATGCTCCCCTTCCAGTACTGCTATCTTTCTTTTTGGCAATGGGAAGTCTTGTCTCATATTCCCTGTCTTTTTAAAGTTCCAAAAGGTTCCAGGCATTCTCTCTTTATCCTTGTTTTCATTAGCTTTCATATTTTCAGAGATATTTATCAGAGGGGTTTGTTCTCTTGTTTTGTTAGTATTGAAGTTATCTTTGGGTCTGGAAGGAACCTTCTTGTTTAACCCATTCATGTCTATTACTTCTTCTAAAACATTTATTAGAGTTGGTAATTCAGAATCCATACTCATTCTGCATCTCACAATATGGTTAAGATTTCTAGGACGCAGGTTGATGAGTCTTTCATTAAATTCCTCTTTATCAGCATCTAGATAGAAGCAGTCTAGTCTTCTCTTCTGTTCTAAGCACCATTTGTGAGGCTTATCCTTGGAGGGGTCAAAAAAGGAATTTTCAAAATGTTTCATCATTTTTATTTTCCACATTCTAGAACAAAATTGTTCTTTAATTAGGAGTTTCCAAGAATTCCATGGTAAGAACCCACTTCTTCTCTTTTAATAATAAAACAGTCTAGAGCTACTCCTTCAGATAGTATGGGCAGACTACAGCTATAGCTTCTGATAGGTCATAAGAGTTTATGGTGTATTCAATAAATTCAATAAATTTAATGAAATTTATATGATTTTATTCTCCTTCACCTGAGAACTTAGGCCATTCAGAAATTGGGGGTAAGAGTTTGAGGGCTTGTTCCATTTCAGGAGTAGGACTAGGCCTGAAAGTGTCACTCCTATGCATTCCTAATGAGGGTGGTTCATGAGGAGTAGTTTTTTGTCTGGGAGTTTTTGGTTCCTCTGTGGTACTGCCCAAGGGGTTGGTCAGATGGACTTTTAAGTCTCTAAGATCATTCTTGATCAGATTAAGTTGCAGGTCCACTTTATTATTAAGCAGATATAATTTCTCACTAAGGGGAAGAATGGAGCTGTTAGTAGTATTTATCAATTCTTCTTTTGAAGGCTGAAAGGACATAATAAAATCTTTTTGGATACCTGATAAAATATTCTCAATGGTTTGGGTCTGTCTCATTTTACCTTGATTTATTGTCTCCAATAATTTTTCTGTATGTTCCTTGATATCTTCTATCCCTACAGCTTTTGATTTTTTTTAATTAATTTGGCTACTACTGAATTCAACTTATTCATTTGGGTGTTAACACTGTCCAAATTTCCACAAACAATTTTGAAATTATGGCAAATATCATTAGAAAAGGAAGTAATTACATAAGAGGTTGGTTTAGACAAGAAAATAGGTTCAGCTAATTGTGGTACACCTTTTTCCACTTTTGAGCTAAGGATATTATCTGATCCCAATCCTTCTTTCCCTTTGGATTTGGATGGGAAGAAGATCTCTTCTTTCCTGATTCTCGGCCTTTAAGTTGGGCCAATTGATCCCACACATTTGACTTTTCTATGTAGGACTCTACCTCTTTCCTTGGAATCATTTTCTGAAGAGCTATATGGGTAGCCTTTGCCTGGGATATTATCTTTTTCATAGATACTATGTTCTCCTTGAATTGGCCTTCTTTGAATTCTTCCCAATATTTCACATGCTCTCTGACTAAGTCTTTGATCCTGGCTTCCTTGGCCAGATTCTTCTGGGGTGGCTGCAGGGAACCTTCTTGTGATGGAGGGGGGCTTGATTCTACTACCTTCTCTGGCTCTAGGTTGGGGGAGGGCAACAGTACTTGGGGCTGTTCCCTGTCCACCAACATTTGATTCACAGTTTCCAGCCCCCTCATGGTTGTCATTATTGGTGGTCTCACGGTTACTGGGGGCTCCTGGAAAAGATCCATAGGAGGGAATTCTCCCTGAGGCCCTTGTGTTACATCTATTCATATTGAATAAAATATTTATAAGTATTTTTATAAAGAAAAATCCATGATAATAAGTTTATTAAAACTTACTTAAGTTGATGTTCAAAGGCACTAAGACTTTATTGGGATTAAATTGGTCCTTAATAGGTAATCCTACACGGTCTGGATGTTTTCAAATGAGGTCTTCTCCTGTCCAATAAATATTTTCAGGGCGTCCAGAGATATCTGGGACTTCTTCATCCAATAAATCAACTTCAGTGACGGTGGTTTCTGGAATAGGAGGGTTCACCAATGGTAAAAAGATATTTTATTGGTCAATAAAATATATCAATATTATTTTAATAAAAATAATATGTTAAAATTTTTATACTTAATTTTATATTTTAAAAAGTAATTTATATGGTATTTCTTCCAAGCTTTATGTTTCCTTAATAGGGCTTGAAAGTTGATATTCCTCTCAAGATCTTCTTGTTCAAGGAGTTTATCTAAGTGTTTATGTGCAGAAGAAATATTAAGTTTCTCAGCTTGAGTTAAAGCTTCCCAACCAGTTGGTTTATAATTTTTAATGTATTCTTATTTTCTTATCTTTAAAAGATTTAAATAATATATTATTAATTATTCATTGGTTTTTAAATCCACTTAAAAAGAAATTAATGATAAATCATGGTTAAAAAGTCAGATAAATTATCTTTAATTTAATTTTTACATGAAATGTCTTGTCCAAGGTATTAAATATAATATAATGGAATATTTCCCGGCCAAACCCCCAATTGTCAGCCTCCTGGATGCCAAGACCCTTGATGTACTTTAGCTACCAGAGGTGATTGAATAAATAATAAATATATTATTCAATAAATGCAGCCAAAATCCATAGAATATTTGTATAAAGCTATTGCAAGGTTAATTGGTTTGGTTTATGGTTTAATATTATGAATCAATATTAATAAATTAATGGAGGGGCCAAAATAACATTAGGGATCTTTAACACCTCTCTTCAGGGAATTCACTTTGAAAACACTTAGACCTGGTTCCTTTGGAAACTTTAATTTATATTTGTAAAGGATATATTGCTCAAAGATAATATGTGTATAAAATACACAGTAGAGTGGCAGGGCTTTTTAACCAAGCTTCCATGACAGAAAAAGGATAATAAGAATCACTGGTATATTATTTAATCCTTTGTGTACCTGTTTGGGACATCCACTGATGGGTTAAGCCTGTTACTGGGGTTAAAAGGTTGTTCAGCAGTTTAAATTGATAAAAAGGGTTGGGGACAGATATTATTGATCAGACTAAAGCCATAAATCACTAACTTATCTCTCATAAGTATTTGATTACCTTGGAATGGTGTCTGGAGGTAAATATAACTGGGTCTCTGGGTATCAATATCCTCAAAAGAGCTCCTTATTTATAGCTCTTTGAGTCCCAATATTGTCCTTCTGAGGGATACAGGGGCTCAAAGGGATGGACATTAAGGGTAGCAGGGTATCCAGTGGTAGCCTGTCACGTGTTCTAGGTGCTGTAGCATGGGTAATATCTATTTACACAGGGTATGGGAATTATTCTACCTTTTAATTGATGATTTTGGAAGTGTGAATAACACTAATCTATCCATATTATTTATTATTAATTAATTATCCTTAGTAAATGTTCCAGGTATTTTAATAATTCTTTTAAAAGACCTTCCTCCAGGTAATCTGATTTCAGTTGGGTTCTCATTATGTATTAAATGATTGGAGTAAAATTGTGATATTGATTTTACTCCTTATTTTCAAAATTGAGTTGATTTACCAAAATAATTACTTAAAAATATAAGTTATGAGAATTCATGTAATATTCATACATGATTGGTTTCCTTAGTGTTTCACAAAATATTGATGCCTTAAAGTTCTCACAATTGTATATTAAATTATTTTAATATATTTTTAAAAATAGTAGTTATCTTATTTTTGAAATTCTTGGAATTTTTAATTATATCAATAAAAAAATATGTGTAAAGCTTATTTAGGTATTTTTATATATTTTTATGTATATTTAGATTATCTACTGTTCACGGGAACATTTATTACATATGTAGAATGTTCCTGTGTAGGTTGTAGCATGTTTACGTGGTACCTGGGCTTCTCAGGCCTCCTGTCACTCTGTCAGCCCGTAGTCCCGCGGCTGCGTACTTGTCAGAGGCTTGGGGCTGCATACCCGGCTTTTCAGGGTACGCTGACAGGGTGGAAGTGCTGCTGCTCAGCTGCGCGCGGGTGTATTGGTTGCTGCGGCTGCATGCGGGAATTGTGACAGAACACATTTCTGTGTTTAACTCCTAAAATATACAAAAAACCTTAATTCTGACCAAATTTTAGGTGTGAAACCTATACATGACAATACATGTGAAATATTAATTGGCCAAAAAGTCCCATAATGGTGTTGTGGTATTTTGGTCTTTTCTTTCATTAATTATTAAAAATATAAGGAGTTGGATTTCAAGTGTGGAGTCAGTGAGTGACCCTACCTACTTTTGGGTGGAAAACCCTTTTATGCAATAATATTTAAGGATTTCCTACTCCTTCTTAAGTTAATTTTAATACTCTTATTTTTATGTTATTTTTGTTACTTTTGCAGCTTGCTCTGCAATAGTAGCAAGCTGACACACTTCAAATCAACATAACTGTTGCAGTGTTCTTTTTTTACATCTGTCATAAAAATTTCTACAATTTTTTTCTGAAAAAACTTTTGAGTAGAATCAAAAGACCCCAATACAAATTTCTCTGACTGCTTGTCACATTTTCTACTCCTCAAATTATAAATGAAAATTTATATAACTCAACAGAAAAGGATGGTCTCTCTTTAATTATTCTTTTTGGAATATTTCTCCTGAAAAAAATAATGATCATCTGAAATATTTGGAGCTGCGGTTTAAAAAAGATCATCTCAAAATTTTAAAAAATTATGTTTTGTAATTTTTGAGGCACTATTTGTTTCTCAAAAACCAAACCAAAAAAGCATCATATTAGACCTCTGGGACTCTTCTTTGAGCCCTTTCACATGCATATAGTCAATGTGACTTAAAATTCTTTCCTGGGACCTCCACCCATCTTGGGGTGCTCCAATTATCCTATAAGCCACTCCCTTGACCTGTTGCACCCTCCCATTGCCCCCAAACACTACCACACCACACCCCACCACACCCCACCTCCTCACACCACACCACACCACACCACACCACACCACACCACACCACACCACACCACACCACACCACACCACACCACACCACACCACACCACACCACACCACACCACACCACACCACACCACACCACACCACACCACACCACACCACACCACACCACACCACACCACACCACACCACACCACACCACACCACACCACACCACACCACACCACACCACACCACACCACACCACACCACACCACACCACACCACACCACACCACACCACACCACACCAAACCTCCTCACACCTCACCTCACCACACCACACCACACCACACCACACCTCCTCACACTACACCACACCACACTACACCACACCACAGCACACCACACCACACCACAGCACACCACTCATCATCCTTCACCTCTCCTCAACAAAAACAACTCAAAACTCAAGATAATTTCAAAAAACACTTTTCCCTCTTGTATAAATTCTCTGAATACCTTTTTTCACTCAATTTCTTCTCAATGTATATCACAACTATCAACACCTAGTGTCACTTCATTTTTTACAAAGAAAATAAATTTTTTCAATGGATCAAGAAAACATCCACCCACTTTTCATAACTGTTTCACCAGGCCCATCCTCAATTATCCCACCTAATCAAACTAGTGATCAACTCCTCTTGATCCTTCTTCATCTACTCAAACTCCTGCTTCTGATTAGACCCCTCTGGCCCCTCCTCCTGAGCTATCATATAATCAAAAGGAGGATCTGGTTGAAGCAATCCAATTATGGGAAAAATCCCATGGATATGCCATATCTACCAGAGTATCCAATTCCAAAAATCAAGCCTAAAATTATCAATGTGAAAAATCCAGGGAATACAAACCAAGCAAAGATACCACCAAATTTAAAAAATCAAGAAAGACAAATTGTCCTTTCAGGTTTTGAGGAAATTTTTCAAAAAGATTGGGTGTTTGGGTGGTGAAGGTTATATGTCCAGATCACAACCATCCACCATCCATTGATCCTTCCACTCATCCCATCCACAGAAGAATTCAAGGGAAGCAAAAGGAGGTGGTTGAAAATTTATCCAAAGCTGGTGTTCCCCCATTAAAAATTCTCAACTCTCTCATACAAAACTCATCATCTCCCCTCAACACAAATCTCAACACTATTTACAACAAAAGATCCCAAATTCAAAGTAATTCCCTTGATGGCAAAACACTTGTTGAAGCACTTTTACTCAAACTCAGGAATTTGTCTTTTTACTACAAAACAAAAAATGTGGTTTGGTAGACCAAACCTTATCTGTAGTCATCAGACTCAATTTTTTAGTATAAATATAATCCCAATCATAAAAATAACCTCAGAAATGGATTATAAACCAAAAATAACCTATAGTCACCCAGCCAAACAATCCCTCTGTCTCTCATGGTTTAGAAGATACATCCAAAATCAATTTGGCCAGCTCATATTACACCCAGGTATCCCAAGCAGTGAAAGGCCATATGGGTATACCTTGGGAATCCTAATTAAATACCAGTGACACCTTAACAAAACTTCTTGGCCCAACATACAACCAAAGGCTATGCAACCAATATATATACTTAATATACACAGCAATTTATGCAGTCAGAAGCATGTGACACCAAACAATAACCAGTACAAGGAACCACAGAACTACCCAGCAATATATGCAGGCAGTCTGGACCATGTGTGAATAAACAACCACCAGTACAAGTAACCACAGGACTACCCAGCAATATATGCAGGCAGTCTGGACCATGTCTAACCAAACAAACACCAGTACAAGGCATCACAGAACTACCCAGCAATATATGCAGGCAGCTAGAACCATGCAGACCCAAAAAACCCACCAGTACAAGTTCACCACAGCACAAACTCAACCCATAACTACACAGCAACATATGCAGTCAGGAGCATGTGGTACCAAACAACCACCAGTACAAGGCAAAACAGAACTAACCAGCAATATATGCAGGCAGTCTGGACCATGTGTAACCAAAAAACCAGCAGTACAAGGCATCACAGAACTACCCAGCAATATATGAAGGCAGCTAGGACCATGCAGACCCAAACAACCCACCAGTACAATTTCACCACGGCACAAACTCAACCCAGGCCTACACAGCAACATATGCAGTCAGGAACATGTGATACCAAACAAACCACCAGTACCAACCCACCTCAAATCTTCAGGATACTATATGCAAGGCTTTAAATGCATGAAAACCCTGTACAACCTTTTACCAACCAGCAGAAATGACTCATGTAAATGAAAAAGCTTATTCCCAACCAGCTGAAATGCCTCATGTAAAGGCACAACCTTTTTCCAACCAGCAGAAATGCTTCATGTAACTGTATCTCACTGTTCCTCACCAGAACAGGGGGAGCCTCAGGGGCAGCCCTGAGCACCCCTGGGGGCAGGATTTGTCTATTTAAGGAGGGCCTCTCTGCCCTATCCAGGTTGTACCCACCATATCATCATCGCCCATTCATGCCACACCACACATCATCCAACTCATCTCAACCCACTCATCAACTACTCATCAGCCATTCACCACCCAACCATCTGTGGTCCTACCCAGATATAAAAAAAAGGAGATTGTCAGTGTACCAATGAAAAAAAAATCAAAAACCAATTTTTACCTCATCAACCATTGAAACCACCCCATTAGGGGGTATCAAAGTTAACCAAACCCGCCATTTTTTAATGGCGGGTTTCAACCCAAATCCGCCATTAAAAATCAAAAAAACCCACTTATTTCAGATCAGATGTGTCAAAGTTAACCTGAAATAAGTGGGTTTTTTCAAATAAAGTATTTAAATGCTTCCACCACCTGTCTGCGTCATACACCCCTGTCTTCCCACCTCCTTCTACCTCCAACCTCATTGGAAAATTTTTTACCCCCACCCTCATCATAAAATTAATTGACCACTCTCATCACTTTATCGCTCTCATCACTTGATCACTCTCATCCACTTCATCGCTCTCAAAACTTCATCACTCTCATCACTTAACCGCTCTCATCACTTGATCACTCTCATCCACTTTATCGCTCTCAAAAATTCACCACTCTCATCACTTTATTGCTCTCATCACTTGCGTAGCCCTTACTCTTTCAAATGGCCCCTCAGCAAACCTCCCCCCGCAAGTCCAACACACCCAAGAGAACATCGCCAAGGAACTCCACAACAAACAATCCTCCCCCATCAGCTTCCAAGGGCTCAAGTCAGCTCAAGAGAGCTGATCACATCATCCTGGTAAACTGGCTGAAAATTCCCTCCAACTACAATGCCTGCTTTGGATCCAACAACAAAACACGTGTTGGCTGACCTCAATCCTCTAAGGTCAATGGTTATCTCCTGATGGCCAATGAACTCAAGAAAAAAACAAAAGGTAGGCTGGATCTATCATCCAAACAGATGAGGGAGCGGTTCAAAAACTATTGAGCCAAGTACAAAAAGGCCCACTCCATGTCTATCTCCACTGGCTTTGGTATCACCGACTTGGACAAAGCCAAAGGAATCAACTTGGTGGTTGATAAGTTGGACTTCATTTGTCCTTTTTATATTCAAATGGATGAAATCTTCAGAAAGAAGGCCAACATCACCCCCTAGCTGCTTTTGATGCCCAACAATCCAATTCCGTTGATGCCGAGGACTTGGCTGGGGATTCTCAGCCTACCAATGGGGACCTTGATGAAACCTTGGCCTTGGAGTGGCCCCCATCTGATGACGAGGAGGATATTCAAACACAATTGCCTCCAATCACTTCTACTTTGGTATTGATTGATCAGTCAATCCCAACCCTGGACCCCTCACTTCCTTCTTTTGATTGCTCTCTTCCTGGGGCAGAACAACTGGAGAACTTGCCCATTGAGGAGGATGTTATTCCTGGATCACCGTTGCCATCAACATCTGCTCAAGTAAGGAACTAAATTGTTTTCAATTCTTTCTGGTTGCTCCTGACTGATTTACATTGTAAAAAAACAGGCTCATCCATTTTTGATTGGCCAAAAACTCAAGCCAATGGGGCCTCCCACATCGCCTTCAAATACTAGTGAGGACTTTCAGACTCAAACCTCCTCTGCCAAGGGTAAGCAAAAGGCCTCCAATTCCATCAATGTCAACCCCAAAAGTCATCAAAAGAGGAGAAACACTTCCAGTTTTTTGGGCTTTGAAGAAATCATGGAGAAGCAAGATTCATGTAAGTTGATTGATTCAATATCCTTGCTTTCAAAATCATGCTCATTGCCATTCCCCTCCAAAAAACAGTGAAATAACAAATTGAATCAGATAAACTTCAGTTTGAAAAGCAAAAGTGGGATTGTCAACTGGCCATGGATGGTCAAAAGCAGCAAGCCAAGACTTTGGCTAATCAACAAAAATTGGATGCTGAGTGGAGGTTGAAACAAGCTGAGCTAGAGTTTCAAAAAGAGGAAAAGGAGAAGGATTGGCAGCAAGTGCAACTGGAAAAGGAGAGGGAACAACGGGCAAACAAAAAAAAGGATAAGGTATCATTACCTTTTGCTTGCATTGGCAGTGGTAGATTGGTAGAAGAAATACAGCAGATTACTCAAATGCTGGGCTTGTAAATATATTTGCATGGATGAAAGAAAAACAAATTATTTTTTACTACAACAACGTTTGAGAGCATTCTTAACCCCACCAATATACAGATCTTTTTTGTTTTTATTGATATTTTTTTCTCTAGAGTAAATTTGGCCATTTTTCATGTCCCTACAAGTGCTCTGAGTTTTTTTATTAATTTGGAGTGACATGGCCATTCTGGTATGGGTTGCTGTGTCCACAGCTGGAAAGGTACAGTGCTTGTACTTGTTAGCCGCCCAAACCATTTTGACTATACGTTTTTGCTTGAAATCAATTCCAAAGCCAAGGTCAGGAAAAACAAATTGACCGTCCGAAACTTGTATTCATGCGTATCTTCAATAAGTTGACCATTTGATTTTTTGGTTGGGACCACAAGTAAAAAGGAATAGCCAGAGATGTTGCCTTTGTCAATATGAGGAGAATTGTAAAAAGAATCCGAGGTGAAAGTGAGGTGTGGGGAGCAATCAAAAGGTGTAGGCTTGGAACCAAATTTCAACAAAGAGAAAGAGGGGATGTTGCTGTCCTTCATGGTATCATGGTTTGATTCAAAGGCAAGTTTGGCCAAATTACAAAACATTTGTCCTAAAATTTGGGATAATTTTTTGGCCTTCAGGTTGAGGACAGCGTACTCTTGAGGAGAAGATCTAATGGATGATTTCTTCACATAACGTCCAAATAACTCCAAAGGGTTCATTGATTTTTGCCAACCAATCGCCCACATTTTTCCACCCCAAGATCTTGAGGGACCAACCGGGTTGACAAATTTTTTCGAACAGTGAAGGAATGTTGTCAAAAAGTTGATATCTTTCTTATCTTGCTCAGATAGTCAATCCAAAGGCACAAATTCAATGACGGCAACCAGAGCATGGTGATCAGATTGGTAAAGAACAATAACTTTTCCATGGTGGAAGAAGTGGAAAGCCCCAATTGTCTGTTTTGCTTGCTTAAATTCTTCCTGGGTGGGTTTTTGAGGGTTCTTTTTCTTTTCAGCCGTGATAGCAGGGTACAGATCCAAAGGGCATAGCTTTTGTCTAGACCTGGCAAACTTTTCCTTGATCCGGTCGTCAGTCACTTCCAAAGAAATTTACAAATCCCTCATTTGAGCCCTCCTTTTTCTACGATTCCTCTGCTTGCCACCTCTCTTTATGTTTTTCATACCATCTCCTTCCATCTTTCTCCCTCCCAGGCACTTGCTGCACCCAAGGTGAGGATCAAGGTGAAATTTGAATGGTTGTATAACATTTTGAGTTTGGTAGGCAGTGAAGGAATTGATATCAAAAAAGGGGTTGGACAATCATTTGAGCCCTCCTTTTTCTACGATTCCTCTGCTTGCCACCTCTCTTTATGTTTTTCATACCATCTCCTTCCATCTTTCTCCCTCCCAGGCACTTGCTGCACCCAAGGTGAGGATCAAGGTGAAATTTGAATGGTTGTATAACATTTTGAGTTTGGTAGGCAGTGAAGGAATCAATATCAAAAAAGGGGTTGGACAAATGAAAAGACCGGTCAAACAAATAAAAAATAAAAAAAAATGTCAGCAACGTTCTCATTATTTGTGACAAACGGTGGGATTAAAAAAATAAAAAAGAGATGAAAATCAAAGATTCCTCTGCTTGCCACCTCTCTTTATGTTTTGATCAACACCAAGAGCTCCAAGCAACTCAACTCAGAAGACCACCACTCTGACCACAAGGGGCAGACCGACTTATCCTTTGATCCCCTCCCTCCTCCCGTTGTCAGTCTCATCCTCCTACCTGGTAAATTGTTTGGATTCAGGATTGGAAACCTGATTGCTTGCGCTCTTCTGACCCGATAGGCAATCATGGCCACCATCCCATTCTAGACATTTTGCAATTTTGGGAGGAACCAACAAAAAAAAAATAAAGGGACAACGGTCAGTCATCCGAGTTGAGTTGATCAACCCCCCCCCGCACAAGTGTAGACTACCATTGCCGGAACCAATGACAATCAAACGCACCAAATCTTGGAGGTTCGGGATTAATGGGTTGTTAAGCAGTTCAAACTTGGACTTCAACCAATCAAGCACGCTAGGATGATTGATGAACTGACTCAGATGGTTGTTCCACTGCTTGATGAAGTTTACTCAAGAGACATCATGCGCGTCCTGCGGAGCGGTAGGAGGCAATGAAAGTTCAAGTAAGGATCTCAATAGGTCCAGTTGATCAACATCAGACCTGGGTGAGTGCAAGTATCTGATCCTGGATTGACATCTTGACTTGACTTGTTTCTCAAGTTTATCCAGACAATCCTAATGGTATGCCCACCCCCCCCCAAAAAAAACCCCCAGTCCACCCAAAGATAAAGAATGATAGAATCAAGAATTGGGAAGACAAAGTTAGTTGTTTTGATTGGGATTCCCAAACAAGAGCTGATGGACGGATGGTCAGAAAAAAAGAGAACTACTTACAACCACCAAGGTAGTTCCAATCACGCAGATTCCACTTTGATGTTTGTTACCCTGAACAGAATCTAAGAGGCAGTAGAGGAAAGATTGACAATGATCGAGTTCGGAGAACTTGTCAAACTCTTCCAAGATGATCACAAGGGCCTTCCTAGGAGCGGGAGGGTTAGAGCTAGTCAAAGGGCAAGGTTCCAAGACTTCCAAGAGGTTCTTCAAACCTTGGCCATAGTTTGAAAACTTGAGCGGTTGAGCCTCCTGAGCGAAATCATCACAATCTTTGACCGGTTTGATCAGTTCCTCTTGATTGACGATTGGATCAAAATCTAAATCGTCCTCAAACTCTTTTAACTTCTTTCGCTGTTGCACCGAATGATCCTGGTCCGACTGGATGGATGAGGAGGAGAGGGATGAGAATAGTTGACAACAGATCTCCTTGAGGACAATCTTATTGTTATAATGGACCAGACCATTCAACCTGATTGTGATAAATCCATCCCGATTCCCATCTAACGATTCAAGGTTCCTGAGTAACAATAAAGACCTTGAGATGATCTAAGGGGTGCAAGGCAGGAGGGGGGAGAAAGGGTGAGTCAGGATTTACAAGATCAAATTTCCCTAATCAATCAACATACGGCAGTTTTACCACTTCCTCTTGCGCCAGATAGTAGGAGGACGTTACCCTTGTGCTGAGAGATAGAACGGAGGAAGATCGAGCGCAGTTCAAGCTCTACATCTTCCAGGCCTACCAGACAAGGTGTTTGGTTGATGATGGAAAGGGTACAAGATTCCAAGTCAACTTGGGATCGAGAGTTGAGAAGTTTGTCCGACCAAAGTTGATGAGGAATACGAATGGGTAGAGGATTGAGGAAAGACAAATGGTTCAGGAGAGCGTTCAAATGAGGCAGGACGAGCTTGGATGGAAACAATGATGACAAGTCTGAGGCCTGATTCATCAAGCCGATTGGCTTCAGGGTGGGCTTGGATTGATAGGGGTAGGAAGGATCCGTTGGCTGGCAATCCCCCTCCGGGGTCAAGGGGGAGGGAGTGGGAAGGAGATTGTCAAACTTCTTTCGAGGGGACTTTTGAAACGTGCTTTGAGGATTGGTGCTGGTAGTAGTCACGAGGCAAGCTTCAAGGGGGGAGACGGAGGATAACCTCCTAGGAGATCTACTGGGACTGGAAAGTAACTGTTTCATGACTTTGTGAATGGAGTGGTGGGAGTGGGGGTAGGAGTATCATCGGTAGCTGCAGGATTGAGGATGAGGTGTGAGGATGATGGGCTTGAGAGGGTAGAAAGGGACGAAAGGGGGAGGCTTGGATGAGGTTTTGAGTACAACCTCTTCTTGAACATCAAACTTGATGATGGCATCTTTGGTTCTGAATCCGTTGGCATTGTCGGATCCTTGTTCAAAGTGTCTTGATGGATCATCTTCTAATTGTCAAGATTTTGTTGAAGTTTGTGCTCTTGTCGAGAATCAAAGGATGGAAAGAAGATCGAGGTTGGGATGGATGATCAGATTTCCTGGCTGATGTGATGGATGGTGGATGGATGATGATGCATAAATGGCGGGTTTAATGGCGTGTTTGATGATTGAAATCCTCCATTTTCATGAAACACACCATTTTGAAATACACCAGTTAGGGGTTATGTGTATTTCAGAAACCCACCATTAAAAATGGCGGGTTTCGTCAAAAAAAATGGCGGGTTTCTAATGGTGGGTTTGCTAACTTTGATATGCCCTATTAGGTGCTTTTAATAAGGGTTCTTCTGTGACCTCAACTATTTGGCAGCAAATTAACAGAAACCACCCATCACCCAATAATTACCCTAACAAAGAAAGAGAGCACAACAAAAAGGGACTACCAACATTTTTTTTCCTCTACCCAGCTCCCTATGGGTAAACCCATCCTTGGGTCCTCTCCTGAACCACCCCTTTGATAAAACCCTTGAAACCTTTAAAAGTTTGGGTATTGGTTAAGATCACACATATCTGATCAACCAATAACCAATAACCCATTACATCTGGTCCATTCTTTGAAAAACCCTACCAACAACAGTTAAATAATTACTCTAGGTCTGATCTGAGACCTATTTTAAGTCTCAAAGAAACCAGCCATTAATTTAAATAAATTATTGTGCAGACTTACTATAGTACTAAAAGGGCAGGAAATTCAAAACCACTCTTAGTCTTACTAATACTCTAAAGGAGTAGAAGTAATACTAAATTCCCCTTCAAGGAATGCCAGCAAGCTTTTTGCTAAATTATTTATATAATCCTACAGGAGTCTCTACAGTGGGTTTTCAGATTACTTTTTTATTCATTTCACACCCTGATTCAATTAAACTTCTCAAAATTTTTTCAACTCTCATTATGATGGACTGTAAATATAAAACCAACAAATTTGGATGGCCCCTTCTTCATATTCTTGGGGTAAAGAATTGTTCCAGAAGCTTTGGAGTTGCCTTCTGTTTTTTATCTCAAGAGAAAAAAACAGAAATATTATTGGGTCCTGACTCAACTTCAGGATATCTTAGAAGATAAAGAAACTAGTGTGATTGTGCCAGACAAGGAACAAGCACTTATTAGTTCAATGGTAACAGTTTTCCCTTCCTCTCATCATTTTCTCTGTGTCTAGCCAATTTTCAACCATATTCAAGACCATTGCTGGAAGCACTTCAAATCTGAAGATGAATGGAATCTATTCCAGAAACAATGGTATCAGTTTTTCTATTCCAAATCAGAAGCCACTTATCAAGAAAACTTCACAAAACTTTCTCTTGTCTGGAATGCTCCAACTTATGACTACCTTCATGAAAAATGCATTCCGCTAAAAAGAAAATTTATCTCCCATTTGGCCAACAAACAAGTTCACTTTGGAAACACAAGTACCTCAAGAATAGAAGTTTCTCACTCCCACATTAAACGTTTCATCAACTCTTCTATTGGCTCTTTCTATAGTGTAGTTCAAAAAATTTACAGTTCCATCACCATCCAAAACCATGAGAGAGCCATTGAAGCCTCTCAGCAAAAATTCAAGAATCTCATTGGTGGTTGGTTTACTGCAGTCACGATGCTCGCCGTGTTACGCTCCCGTTTCGTCTCTCCTATTGCTGCTTTTCTTGACCGATTACTTGAGAGAGATTCTCAATACGGCAAACAGTCGATCGATCCTCAACATGACTCTGTCAGTCTTTCCTAGTTCCTGACTTGAAACTGAGTTCAACGAGCTTATTTATCATTTCCTGTACATAGTCAATCAATCCCAAGTTCCAACGCCCTTCCCGAGATCCTCCTTGAATTCTTCTTTGAATGCATTATCAGATACCAAGGGACTGGCCTACTGCCGGTGAACCGCACCCTGAATCGGCCATTGCCCCGTCTCTTCGGTAGGGGCTTGGGTCGCAGTGCTTAATTACCAGCTCCCGTCCTCTCGGTACCACTGTTACTCAATACAAGACTCTTTTGTTGTCCAAGGGCTTTTGGGTGTTCATTCGAATCTTAGACGTCTGCCCACTCAAGCGAGGCCTTGGATCACTGTCACTTTCACGACCACTTGATGCTCGGGTAAATCGATCAGTCCCCACCGAGTAAGATGGCATTCATGGATCGACCAATCCGAAATCTGGTGAGTAAATTCTCATGATCGATCACTTGTGGCAAACCGTGAACTCAAACATTGATTCAGTCACTGATTAGCTTGTGTTGTTTGAATGCACTCTTGCTCTATAGGGGCTTTCATTCTCAGCCTTGCTGGTTTCCCTCTGGTTTCGACCTATCTTGCAACGATTACCCGCCCCAGAGCTACCCAGGATCCAACTAAGATCGTTGAATGGTACTGACCAAGCATCGAACTCATGTAAAGTCGTTCATCATCCTTCCAACAACCTCAAGTATTGTGAAGACATACTACATTGGAAAGATGCGCATGTCGCTATTGTTAGCTGCGATGCGGGTCGACCAAACTGGAATACTGTCATGGTCTGTCCCTTAACTTCTTCAGCTCTCCCAAGTAAAGTGGTCAGAGCTTGTTCCGCAATACATACACCCAAAAGTATCTCCTTTATTAAATCTGACATCGAGTTATGCTCCTCAGGGACCACTCAGGAATCCTGAACCAAGAGGTAAATTGTTCGTTTACCGCACCGATAACACCCTTCCTAATATCGATCAGGGCCCCCATGATCAAACTCATGAACTGGAACTTGCTGGTTTTCCGAGGAGGGAGGATTTCCATCCTCTCGGATTGGAGCTATTTTCTACCCACAAACACACTGGTCGTTTGTTTGTCGTCAATCATCGCAGGGATAGAGGTGTGATCGAAGTATTCAAGCTGCGCGCCCAACCCTCAGATATAAAAAATCCAAACTTTCTCAGAATATCCCTGGAATGGGAGCGAACTTTGGTTCATGATCTAATCTCAACCCCTAACTCGATCGTCGCTCTTAGCCCAAACTCCTTGCTCGTGACGAATGATCACTATTTCAATCGCCGCTCACATCCATTCCTTCACTCTTTTGAAACTGCGCTAGCCCTACGGGGTGGCAACGTAATCGAAGTAAGATTCTCGAGTGAATCAGCAGAACGGGTAACCGACTCAACTGATCAGGATGACTCACCTGTGCAAGATGTGGAAGCCTGGAAGACGATCGAAGGTATTCCTTTCGCCAACGGATTGACCTTAAACCCAAGTGGAGCTACCCTAGTGGTCGCCTGCTCAATAACTCACACATTATGGTATTATCATCGGCTCAAGCCCATAGAATCCAACCAACGAGTCGCTTTTACTCCAGTTGGTTCTCGGCCTTTAAATTTCGCGCCAGATAATATTCACTTTGATGGAGCTAAGAGGCTCATCGCGGCCGGCCATCCACACGGCTTGTCGTTACTCAAAGCTTCCATGGATCCTGAGAATAGTAAACCCGCTGGCAGCTCGGTTGCCGCCATCCTACACCAGGCAGAAACTGAGGCTTTGAATCCTCATCAGACTGAAGTTCGAGAGACCTTTGTTGACGATGGTGATTTCTTTGCTTCATCCACTAGCGCCATACTTATTCCCCAACCAACCAGATTGAACAATTCGCTTGATGCTGACCAGGTCGTCAATAAGTTAGTAGTCAGCGGACTGTATCAAACTGGTCTCTTAGAATGCGAACTAACTTAAAACGCTGTCGTGAAGTGATTGTATTTATTTTTGATTCATATATGAGGTGTCCATACGCCCTCAAACCAAGGGTATGCTTTCGTGATCAATAGATCTTCAATAGCTTGGCGCCAACATGATGGGATCTTGGATGTTTCTTCACCAAGTTTCGAAATGAAGCCTGCCGATTTTTACTCCAAAACATGGTCGTTGCTGCACCTCTCATTTGAATGAACAAATTGCTACTCCTGCAAAATCAAACAAATAAACCCAAATTCCCTACCACCAGCTAATGACCCAGGATCCAAGCTTTCTGAATACCCAAGTGTCAGCTCTCTGATACCAGGAACCTTGCAGTCCTTTAGCTACAGAGAGTGATAAAAATGCTGGAATGATAATAATTATTATTATTCCAATAATAAACGCTTAGAAGCTCAAATAAATGATTTAATAAGAGCAGTTGCAAGGTTTAATTGGTTTGGTAGTAGATGGTTTTCAATATATTATAAAAGAGGGGCCACAGTATTATACTACTGTGGATCTTTACAGACTAGCAACCTCTCTTCAAGGGGCCTCCTCGGGCAGTTTAAGAACCTTGGAATAAAGATGGGTGCCTTAGAAAGGACTTATTCCACTAGTGGCCGGGCTTAACAGCACAAACAGCCTAGACAGGAAGGGTAACACTCACTCTGAGCACTTTACCACAAAAATCCTGGAATAATTGGAAGGATTTCAGAGCAGATGGGGTAGATTGCTTGACTAAACTTCAATGGTTGTTTGGTTTAATAAAGGTAAGTAATACTACTACAGACTAAGTCATAAATCACTTGCTTATCTTCATATAAGAACTTGATTAACAATTAAACAGTTTCTGATTGATAATAAATAAATTCCTTGTAAACTCTGATTGAATAATGGATCCAAAGAGGTTTGTACAAATACCTTTTTGGGGTGATTTTGGTCTTCTCAGGGCGCTTAGAGAGGGTTCTGCTTGTGGGCTGAAGCTGGCAAGCTAGTCAGGGCAAGATTAGCACTTCTACTTGGTGCTGTCAATCAGCTGTCCTTAGATCTTCTGGATTTCTGTACTATTTTAGCCACAGGATCTGTTAATTAGTTATTGCGTAAATTTGATCATTCTGTACTCATCCTTTATTTATACTATTGATATTGCTTCAAAGCATGTAGATGTGGACATTTACTGATTGTCTGTCATCTGCTGATCATTTAAATAATTTTTAATAATTTTTATGAACACTTCTTGTAGTGTTTCATGGTCTTCAAAGATCAAGATCTGTGGTTTACGTGGTAGTCTTTGATCTTTGATTTATTATTAAAAAATGTTTAAAAATTTATTTTTATTAATTTTATTTAAGTTTTGATCTTTTCAGATCATTAATAATGCATATGTCCTTTTGTTACATATACTAGGCAACCCTAGCTAGGTTGTAGCTCTTCTGAGCGGTACCTGGTTGTCACGACGGATCTAGGCGCGGGGATCAGTAGTACAGATGCGCACTGGGTAGGATCCGCTGCGTGCGTGGCAGAATTAGCTGCGCGCGGGTCCCTAGTACGCAGGATCCTGCTACTTCTAGTACGTAGGGATATGTAATGATGCGGGGCTGCGCGCGGCAATTGTGAAAGAACACATTTCCGCGTGTAACTCCTAAAATATACACAACACCTCAATTCTGAGTGAATTTTAGGTGTAAACCCTATACGTTAAAACACGTGTGAAATATTAAAATGGCCAAAAAGTGCCATAAAGGTGTTGTAATTTCCAGTACTTTTCCTTTTAATTATTTTAAAAATATAAGGACTTGGAATTTAAGGGTGGGGTCAGTGAGTGACCCTACCTAATTTTGGGTGAGAAATCCATTCCTGTAATAATATTTATGGATTTCTCACTCCTTGCTTTGTTAATTGAGGTATTCTTATTTTTTGTATTTTGTGTTACTATTTGACAGTTTTGCTCTGTATATAGTAGCAAGCTGACACCAAGATTGAAAAATTTTTGGTGGCCAACAACATAAGGTGATTGAGTTGACTGCAGGTACAGTACCTCAAGGGGTTGAGGTTGGATTTTCCATTGTTTTATAAATAATATGAAAAAATATGTTATCAAACTCTTTGATCGTGAGAGGTGTGATTTTCAACAAGTTTTTGATTAACTTGACAAGTTTTTGATTAACTTGACAAGTTTTTGATTAACTTCTTTAACAATATTGAATAAAGTTGTGCTTTAATTAAATATAAAATGAGGCTGGATAGGCTGAATTGATTGGAGTCCAAATTCTAACACTAAGATTGAAAAACTTCCTTTGTTATTATTATTATTTTTTCTTATAAATACACTTGGAAAGTAGGATTTTGAACAGGTGAGTAATTTTCAGACAGGTTTTTGAGCAGAATTTTTTTTAAGTAAGAAATTGGGCTGATCCATTTTGTAAATGAGTTCCACTAGAATGAAAAAATTGCTACTCCTGCAAAATTGAACAAATAAACCCAAATTCCCTACCACCAGCTAATGACCCAGGATCCAAGCTTTCTGAATACCCAAGATTGAAAACTTGTTGGCGGCCAACAACATAAGGTGATTGAGTTGACTGCAGGTACAGTACCTCAAGAAGTTGAGGTTGGATTTTCCATTGTTTTAAAAATAATATGAAAAAATATGTTATCAAACTCTTTGATTGTGAGAGGTGTGATTTTCAATGAGTTCTTGATTAACTTCTTTAACTAAAGTTATGCCTTAATTAAATATAAAATGAGGCTGGGTAGGCTGAATTGATTGGAGTCCAAATTCTAACACTAAGATTGAAAAGCTTCCTTTTTTTTTATTATTATTATTTTTATAAATACACTGGGAAGGTAGGATTTTGAACAGATGAGTAATTTTCAGACCGGTTTTTGAGCAGATTTTTTTTAAATAAGAAATTGGGCTAATCCATTATGTAAATGATTTCCACTAGCATGAAATGTAAGGACTGCTGTGATTTGATGAAAATTTGCAAAAAAAAAAGAAGTATTCAAACCAAGAATTAATAATGAATTTCTAATTTGAGGGTTTTTCTTTCCATCCTGAATATATTAATGCCTGCTTGATTGAAAAAAAAGTATTGATCAGCCTTATACAGATAAATTGTGCCTTCTAGGATATTTTCCCACTCAAGAAGGTTGTGAAAGGCTTGATTCAATTGAAAAAAAAATTATACCTATATTTTTTTGAACGGCTGTGATAAATTCACACTCCTACACTACACAACTCAAAATGGGTTGTGTGGCACGGTCCACAAACCATTCAAGTTGTGTAAAGCTCCCAGGATGGTGTTGTGGAATACAGAAGAGGACTTCTCCTTTAATGGTTCCAAGTTCGGAAGTTATTTATCCCCTGCATCTGTAAACCCTGAGTGCAACTGTTCACCCTTTGACTGAGAGATAGAGAATTGAGAGTAAAGATCCTTCCAAAACCTATGGCAACCAATGATCCTCCATCATCTGCTCCTCCATGATACCTGGGTTGAGAGTGCGGCTTAAGTAGCCTACCCCTCAACCCTAACCTAATTAAAACCAGAAACAAGCAAGAATAATGAAATAAAACCCCTAAGCACAGAACCCTAGCCTCAACACTATCCTTCCCATCCCATAATCCACAACCCATATCCCATATCCATCCATATTACCCGCCTGCCATTACGTCCACCTGGTTTTTCCTTCTCATGACACGGCCTTGCGCCGGGCCCAACTTAGAGCCCCCGTGCATGTCTGTATCCGCTAAACGTGCCATTCCAGATATCTGAGATATATCCGTGCAATCCATCCAATCCAATCCAATCCGTCCATCCTGCTTCTCCAGATGCTAAGCCCGCAGCGCAACTTGCTGTGGCAAAGCCGCACCCATTGCTGAGCGCGCTTCCGCTGCTTCCCCTGCCGCTACTGCTGAGCGCGCAGCGCGCAGCCTGTTCCAACTTGCGTCTATAAAAGACCACCAAATCCCCCCAACTTGAGTTCTGTCCCCAGAGATCCACCACTATCTCACTTGCCTCCCACCATACCCAAGCAATACCACCTCCAACCGCATCCCTTCATTGGACCAAAGACAGAAAAAGAAAAACCCCATCCAACACCCCTCAACAAATATTTCCTGTACCTACTGCAGCCGGAATGGCCTTCCATGCCAAATTCTTCCGGGCTGGCGCGCCTGTGTCCCATGCCAAGCGGGGCACCCCTTCTGCTCCTTGTTGGAGGGCATGCCGCGCAACCGTCCCCAAGGTTGCCCGTGCAAGAGGACCCGTTGGGGCTCCTTTGTGATCTTGAGCAACAAGGAGATCTCAAAAAATGAGTGGACTCCGCCTGGCTTGCCTTGCAACCCCCTGCAACACACCCCTCACAATCCTCCATTGCGCAAGAGCCACTACTTGGGCTTGCTGTTCCGCCGGGCTGGACCTCTGAGGTGCCAGGATTTTGCAAACTTTGCGGACTTTTGGAACTCTGCCCACAAGTGGGCTGCGCCGGTTTGGTTGAATGTACCGGCAATGGACCCAAGGATTCCAAACCGTCCAGCTGTGCCTCCTCCATCCCCACCAAGGCCAGCTCCACCTCCGCCACCTCCGCGTCATCCCACTCCTCCTCTGGCGTCATCTCCACCGCCACCATTGCCATCACCTGCTCCCAGGTCATCACCAGAGCCCACATGCATGCCTTCTCCTGTGGTGATCAAGTCTTCACCTGAACCCATGGCCGCCACTCCCAAAATCCCAGAGATCTCCCTGGTTCCAGCTCTCCCCTTGGCAAGGTTTGACACCGACAACCTCCTCCGGCAATTCCTATTGGTTCCTTATGCATGATCCAAGGTCCTGGCAGCTTTCCAATCCCTAGACGCAGCGGCTTGGGCCAACGCAGAGGATGTGATGAGGACTTGGCTGGCATAGGCAGATTGCCCCCCTTTCTTCCTTCTTCTCTTCATTCCATCTTGTATTCATCCCTGCGCACATTTGCAAAGATATGGACTTTTGCCAGGCCATCTTGATTAGCTTTGGGATTTGTGAGAACTGTGAGATAAATAAGAGCCACCCGCAAGATCCACAAGAGTGAGAAGGATCCGCGCCACTGAGAGTATCCGGTGAGAGTAAGAAAGAACATCCATGCGCAAGATCCGCGCTTTTGAGAGCAACCCGCAAGAGTGAGGAACCCATGAGAGTGAGAAGTATCCGCTCAAGGTACTGGGACCACCCCAGAAAAACTGAAACACAGTTCCCCATACCCATCTACAAAACAGAGAGAGTAAAAAGAAAACTGGCCACGCGTGCACATCCATGAGAGATAGAAAGAAAAAGAATCCACCCAAACCCATCCACACCTTCCATCTATAAGATAACCAAAGAAAACTTAAAAAGATTTTTTTTTTTTAAACACCAACCCATTTCCAAGCCTGCGCCTTGCTCTTTGACCCACATCTGTACCGCGCAACGGGCTTTCCTAGTTCCCTGAATCATCTGTTGGAAATTTACCATGTGTTGGCATCCGGATGCAGGGCTTGTCCTTGCATCCGCAGACCCAGCTTTGTGCCATGCCTGCACCTAAAAGAAACCATCCATAGCCAGCAATAATCCCAAAAAGCCAATCCAGAGAGAAGAAAATAAGATAACAAAAATTCTGGGGTGTCTAGTTATTCTGGCTGTGAACCGGCTAGAGCACCGCCTCACCAAATCCAATCATATCACCTAATCATCCAACCTTCCCCCCCCAACTTGGCTTCTGTCCCCAGCGGTCTGCAGTTGTTTACTCCGCCAAAAGCAAGGCGCGCGTGTGGGCTCATCCTTGGAGGAAGGATCCGTGTTATCATCCCCTCTGCTATCCAACCCAGCCGTCTTGTCAAATGAAGTTGAGCCTTGCATGAATAATTGTTTCACGTGCAAAGCCCCGGCCTTCCACTTGAGCGGTGTTCTGTCCAATTCCTCCAGCTGGTAGCTACCTCCGGTGAACTTGGACGTCACTCAGAAAGGCCCGTTCCATCAATTAGCAAACAGCTTCCCCCACTTAGTTTCCAGGCTCTGGTTGTAAAGCAGAACCAAGTACCCCTTCCACAATGGATCCCGTAGTTTATGCACACAGCGCTTGTCCCAGTAGTGGACGGACCTTGTGCAGGTTGCCTTCAGTCTTCCAGCCGCTTTCTTCAGCATCTTGTCCTGTTGCAAGAGTTGCTTGGCGTGGGCCTTGACTAGCTCCGCGGCTGTCTTAACCCTCCACCAGTCAATAACCAGAAAAGTTTCCAGCTCAATGTCAACCCACAGCACGGGTTGCTGTCCAAATAGCAGCTTGTACAGCAAATAACCCGTCAATCTCTTCACCAAAATCCAACCCGCAAAAAGAACCACTGGAAGGGTTTCCTGCCACTGTTTGCCATCCTTGCCGCAAATCTTCACCACAACGTCCTTGATTGGCTGGTGACCGCGCTCAATCATCCCTGCGCCTTCCGGATAGTACTCCATCACTCACACAAACTTTTCTCTGCAACTTTGCACCAACTCTGACAACCATCCCCGGAACTCCACACCTCCTTTGACCATTACCAGCCAAAGTGAACTGTAACGCACAAACCAATCTTCCTCCAGAAACTGACCAACCTTTCCTGCCAAGAGCTTCACCAGCCGCCGTGCTTCCACCCATCCCAACAGATTATCCCGCGCAAAAAGGAGGTATGCAAACTTACCTGCCTTGATGTGCACAAAATCCAGAGAAACCCGCCTAAACAAGGCATCCTCCCCAGTGGGGATACCCACTTTGCAAGGCAATGTTGCGCTCCGCCTCTGACATGCTTTGCACAACCGTACCCACTCCCATACCACGCAAACTAAACCCAGCCATAAGAACCTTGCTCTCACCTGCTTCCGCGTTTCAAGCTTGCCACAATGGCCAAGATTGTCATGCAGACTTCTCAGAATCATCTCCTGATCTGCCCTCAACATGCTTACCGCAAGCGGTACCAGCGCGCTCCTCTGCCACAGCTGTCTTTCCTGCAGGTAGAAATTTCCCACTCTCCGCTGAATCCATCAAACAATCTTGGATGGTGTTTCATCCGGAAACCAAAGATCCCGCAAATAGAAACTGAGGACCGCATACCTTCTGGACTGCTGGAGCGGAAGTTGCACACCTACTTCCATCACCCCTACTTTAACCGTTGGGGCCTCCACATCCAAGGGTTCCGCGCCTTTGTACAGATCATCCCGCGGGTACCAAGACAGCGCTTCTGGCATTTTAAAGGCCTTCCCTGGAACATACACCACCTTGAAAGAGAACAACTGAAGGAACGCATCCCACCTGGTCATAGGCGTGTTTGGCAGCATTGGCAGATTTATTGTCCATGCCAGCGCCTCTGCATCCACCAGAAGCAAAAAGTGAATCCCCCATAGCAAATGCTGCAACCTCTGCACAATCTAAGTGACCCCGCAAAGTTCCAACTTTGGCTGCAAGTACTGGCTCTCTGTTGGCATAAACGTAACCAACTTGTAAAGAACCAGACCATCTTTACCCTCATCCTCCTGCTTCAGCACTGCCCCCACACCAAACTTGCTCAAATCCACGTCCAACTTAATTCCTCTGGCATCATAATCCAAGTCCCGCAGTAAAATATTGTGCCCAACAATCTCCTTGAGTTTGTCAAAGGCAAAATCACAGTTCAAAACCCAGGTCCATTGCGCGCCCGTATGCCTCAATGCCCGCAAAGGACTAGCAACCTACGCAAACGGCATGATGAACATCTGTACATAGCTACACAATCCCAAGAAATGGAGAATGTGCAATACAGTCTTTGGCGTTGGCCACTCAAGGACTTTGTTGCGTTTATTTTTGGCAATAAGCCTTCTTTCCAAAGCCACCACATGTCCTAGAACCTCTAGCGCGGGCACGCAGACCGCTAAATTTTTCCCCATACCGTAAGTCCCACTTCCTTGATCCGGAACAATATCTGTTCCAGCGTTTGCGCGTACTCCCAGAAAAATTGGCAAATTTCTGGAGCTTCTGTAAGCGTTTCCCCTCCATAATCCATCTTCAGGCCTTTGATTCCCGCATTGCCAATGAATATCTGAACACCCTCCCAAAGATCTTCCTTCAGAATCCAGGTCATCTGCGCTTGTTAAACCGCAACCAAGTTAGTAGCACCTTGTGGCAGCCGTGTCAGTTGCATCCTGCCCAATCTGGTTTCAAAGGCAGTCATTGGAGGCAAACTCCAATTGAGTTTGCACTGATTGTATCTGCCCATCACATCCACCAACCCATAGCACGCGCCTCCTGCCATAGATTCCAGAAACCTTTCCATGCACGGAGGTTGTCCTGCATCTTGGATTTTAAATGAATTGAGCCTCTGCAGATCATGAACAATCCGTAGTGACTTCCCATCCTGCTTAACCACCGCAAAGATTGGACTTGAGTAACTTGATGTTGACTGCTTGTAAATACCCATCCCCACACGCTTGGGCACCATCTCCAAGAAGAGCCCCCAAACCGCCCGCGGAATTGGAATTGGCTTTATCTGCAAAGGTTTGTGCGGAACCGTTGGAATCACGTAAGGGTTGCCTATCTTGCCCTTTAACAATCCCTTCTCTTCAGGTCCAAATGCAAGTGCTCTTTCCCGGAGAACAAGTACCAAAGTCAGCAAATCTTGTTCCTCCACGCTCAAACAGCCCCTTGGTACAAAGTTAAGGGCCACAATACGCTCATTTGTAATCCACTCCAATTGTGTCACCCATCCTGACACCTTCAGTGGAGATTCCCAAGGGTCCCGCAACCAAGGGATTGGTTGCAGTGGTCCGTTCAGATCCTATGGAATTGCTTTGTTCTGGGGATGGACCTTTTGCACAACCAGCTTATACTTTCCAAAATTGCACCGCACCATCCGCATGCATCCATTACCATAGGTCCTATTCAAAACCAAACTGCGGATTTTGCCTTTGCTCACAAGCGTGGCACAATGATAGTTTTTTTGTGAAGTACCTCCCGGCAATGCACACTGAGGAAAGGAACTTAGTTCTGGCACTCGCGCGTCCCGTGCTTCCTCCCTTCTTCCCACCTGCTACTCACTTTTCAACTGCCAGAACAAAGCCAGAGCTTGCTCCGTGCGGTAAACTTGGCTGACTAGTCAAAATCTGCCTCCAGACCACCCTTGCAAACCAACTCTGCGCCGGGTTCCTCCTCCTCCTCTCTTTCCCAATCCCGCACCCACTTCCCCAACCCCTGATTGCAGATTGTGGTTTTGAATTGCCTGCCGGACAAATCTTTTAATTCTTCCATCCCCGCCTCTGGATCAAACAACATTTTTGCTTGGAACCCAAACATGAATGGACGTCCTAAAATAGCCTCCCTGCAATCAACCAATAGGAAAGAAAGTGGTTTACAGACCCTTGCAACCTCAACCTCTTCCTCCTCCACAACCCCATCCATGCAACACCCCCCGCCGTTAAGCGCGCAAATCCCCATTGCACATTTCCGCCAAACCAATCCCATTTCATCAACCAATCTATACAGGAGGAGGTTCACCATAGAACCGCTATCCAACAGCGCCCACACCTTTCTTCCAGAAATCTTCATTGAAATGTAATCCAGTGGAGTTGAAACTGATTTCATCCCTGCTAGCATGCGCTCCGCATCATCCCAAGACAAGTTAACACGTTGCATGGTTGGAGGGATCCTATTGTGCACACAATCCTTCAGTGCTTGAACCATCTTGTCTACCACAACCAGCAACACCACCACCAACTCCTTCAGGGTCAAGGGAATGGTTTTTTCATTCCCCATTACCCTGCGCACAATTTCCACCACCTTCTTCTTCCCAGCCGGATTCACTGGCCGCCCATCTGTCTCCAGAACGCGCGCAACTGGCTTAGGAGCTGCCGGCGTTACCCATTCCTTGGAATCCATGTCCATTCTTTCCACCACCGCCAACTCCTCCGTTGATAACACCCTCACTTTTGCTTCCATGCGCGGTGGTTTCCATACCCCTGGACCAGTGACAATCCCCAGCAAAGCTTGAGCAGTTACCGCCAATTCCTGTCCTTGGGCACGCACTTGCTCCATGACAGTTGGATTCCCAGGTTTGGAGGAGATCCGCTTGCCCATTGGGAACATGAATCCCATTCCCACCGCTCAAACCAATCCCGTCTTGAGGTCCTTTGTCATGTTATTGCACCCCAACCTCCAATTCCCCTTGTCCCCGCAGTAATTGCATAACCGCCACATGGGAAGATTTGACAACGGAAGCGCTCCTACAAGGTCTGGAGGCAGATTGCGCAACCCGGACAACATTTGACTCAGAAATATCTGTAAATCCTTCATCAATTCTGTGATTTTTCTAACCTCCAGGCTTGTTGTCAGAGGGTTTGCCTGAGCGTGTTCCATTTTTGAGGGGCCCATGACTGGAGCTTGCATTGGTGCCACCGGAGTGTGGGAAGCGGAATTCTTAGGCCCCGTTGGGAACAACCTTGCCGTGTCCTCCATCAGTTCCTCCAAGTCCAGCTTTCTCTCCACTGCGCAACAAATGACAAGGATGTCCAGAAGAAGCGCAATACTCCCATCCAACAACATCTTCACCAAGTTGTTGTTTTACAGGTGCCGCTGCACCCACCGGCGGAGTGGGGGACTTAGTCCTCCCAAAAGCACCCTCTTCATCGCGCCTGTCTGTCCCAATATTACCTTGTTCTTTGCCAGGTAGAAATAGATCCAATAAAACATTGCTACATAATCCCCCAATTGCGCCCCCTTCCGGACTCTGCCATTTGCGCTTGCTTCTGCCATGGCTCGCTTAAAGTTGCTTTCCCAAAACCAAGGTTTGTGCCTTCCCCACTGCGCCAAGATTTCCGTCTTCAGTTTTGGCCAATCGAGTTCCTCATACCCCTCCATCTCCTCCACATCCTGAAGCTTCTCTTCGTCTGTGATGAAGAGGACGACAACCCAAGCCTTATCCAAACCTGTCACACCTTGTGTGTTGTCAATTCCTTTGTATTGCGCAAGGAATTGCTCAATGTCCTCCGTGTTGAACCAGATGTGAGGATAGTCCTGTGGCCTGATGCAAAAGGGCTTTTGATTGGCACCATTGTTGAAACAAGGGACAACATATCCCACCCCTGATGAGGTTTGCTTCCCAGAAGCCGGAGGAGGAGGAGGAGGAGGAAGAGGAGTGGGGGTAACGTTAGATGACCCCGCAACGGTCAATGGGTGGTACTGGGACATTGCGCTTGCTAGTTTCAAGAGACAAGGAACAAAAGATTACTTCCCAGCAAGACCCCCAGATGTGGAATACAGAAGAGGACTTCTCCTATAATGGTTCCAAGTTTGGAAGTTATTGATCCCCTGCATCTGTAAACCCTGAGTGCAACTGTTCACCCTTTGACTGAGAGATAGAGAATTGAGAGTAAAGATCCTTCAAAACCTATGGAAACCAATGATCCTCCATGATACCCGGGTTGAGAGTGTGGCTTAAGTAGCCTACCCCTCAACCCTAACCTAAGTACAACCAGAAACAAGCAAGAATAATGAAATACAACCCCTAAGCACAGAACCCTAGCCTCAACCCTATCCTTCCCAACCCATAATCCACAACCCATATCCCATATCCCATATACATCCGTATTACCCGCCTTCCATTACGTCAACCCAGTTTGTCCTTCTCATGATGAGGCCTTGCGCAGCATCCAACTCAAAGCCCCCCGCGCATGTCTGTATCTGCTCAACGCGCCATTCCAGATATCCAAGATCTATCTGCGCAATCCGGATCCATGTCTTGCAATGTGCAATCCGTTCATCCTGCTTCTCCAGATGCTGAGCCAAATTTGACTGCTGCTGAGCCTGCAGCGTGACTTTCTGCGGCAAAGCCACACCCATTGCTGAGCGCGCTTCCCCTTCTTAGCCCGCCGCTACTGCTGAGCGCGCAGCGCGCAGCCTATTCCAACTTGTGTCTATAAAAGACCACCACAGCGTTCAGGTAAGTTGACCAAGAGAGCAAAGGGTCTTCAGATGAAGGATGGTCAAGCAGCAACTATCAAGACAGCAGGAAGATTAGATCTAGTTGGAGAACTTGATAAAAGACGGGGGCCATGGAAATAGATGGAGCAATCACAATTCAAGTGGTAGGAAGGAGTAAGATGGGTGAAACAAATGCAACAAAACTTGTAAGACACTTTTGACACAAGAGCAGTCAAGTGGAAGTGATTGAAGGTAGCAAGAAGAGGCGTCCAAGGGACTATTTTGACAGAGGAACAAAAATTGAAAGTCATTTGGTGCAAGACCATTTAGTGTGGACAAAGGTGAGCTGAGCAACACTATAAATTGCCATCAGGGCAGTGAGAGGGATTGATAAGGATGGAAAGGATGCAATTGAGTTCATGTGAAGATAAGAAGACATGGGATCAGTACTTGATGAGTCAATCAATATGATAAGTTTATAAACTCAAGAAAGAACAAGATGGAGAGCGGTTGAGGGTTTTAGATTGAAAAGTTGGACTAAGAAGATCAGGGGAGCATTTTTGCTTTTAACTAAGTGAAAATTTGTGGGAGATTCTCCAGTTGATTTTTGAAAGAAAGGATGAGGAGGAATCTTTTGGCGCCAAGAGGAGCGGATCTGGGGAGCCAAGGAGGGCACTCTGGTTCAAGATAAGTAAGAAAAGATGAGTTTCATTCACTTGAGGTCCCGCTGAATTAAATAAGCTGAGTACAAAGTGGCAAAAAAGTGGTTTAATAAGTAGATGAAAATGAATGAGAAATATTCAATATTGGGCCATCAGAGACCACACAATTTGGAGGACCACAACCTAGGTCACACTCAAGATTCAGGCAACACTAATAGTAGACCAAAATTCTAAGAAATTCTGACTGAATTTTAGGTGTGAAACCTATACCTGACAATGTGTGTGAAATATTTAATTAGCCAAAAAGTCCCTTAGTGATGCTGTGGTATTTTGGTATTTTCTTTCTTTAATTATTAAAAATATAAGCAGTTGGATTTCAAGGGTGGGGTCAGTGAGTGACCCTACCTAATTTTGGGTTTAAAATCCATTTCTGCAATAATATCTATGTATTTTTTTACTCCTTCTTAAGGGAAATTTATTATTCTTATCTATTCCATTCTGTTACTTTTGCAGCTTCCTCTGCAATAGCAGCAAGCTGACATTCCCCCACTCCAAGATATGGCCATATCTGAAAAAATCTGGGGTGTTTTGGGAAAAAATTAATTCAATATGTATTTCAGTTACTCTTACTGGCTCTGTAATTTCTAAGATGTATTGGTCCATCAGGTATATTACTCTCTGGTAACAATTCATTTTTGTCTGCAGATTCTCCTTTGTATCTCACTAAGTATAGTCTAACATCTTTTCCTTGCACTCTCTCTTTCTTGTCTCTCAATATCCTGCTGACTTTCCCTTTTTCTTTCACAGGTTCAGGTTCTATTGGGATCATTACTGAGGGGAGGTTGCTACCTTCTCTAGGTTGAAAGTGCTTTACCAAGCTAACAGGGAATACTGGGTGCTTTCTTGATAATTGTTCACTCAAGAATACTTCCACAGCATTTTGCTGTGAATTTTCTTGATAACAAATGGCCCTAAAAAAGCTGGTTTCAGCTTTCTTTGCCCTGCTAAATTGTTTTAGTTGGCAGTAGATATCAGGATCTGATCTCCTATCTTAAAATCAGGTTCTCTGTGTGATTTGTCCCATCTTTGTTTGTTGTGTTCCACTGCTTTTTACACATTTTTGAGCATGATTGTTTGCCAGGTCTATCATTTTCTTGAATTCAAGAGATGTGGGGTGTATGGTGGCTAAGTTATAGTTCAAGGTATTCCTAGGGAGTTTTGGAATCCATCCTCTTTCTATTATGTAAGAAGCTTCTTTGGTAGTACAGTGTTTACTTCCATTATAAGCCATCTCCAGGGCCGGGAGTAGGCTTACCCTATCATGGCAATAACCATCTGAGTTTTTGGGTTCTAGACCAAAGCTACAAAACCTTCTTAACATATCTTCCAGGGTCTGTATCATTCTTTCAGCTAATCCATCAGTCTGGGGAGTCAAAAGAAGATAAGAAGGTGAGAATTCAATTTAAAGAAGGCTACAACAATCCCAATTCCCCCCATTGTGAATCTTTGTTTTTCCACCTACATCCTCAAACTGCCCCCAGTTGGTGGACCAAACAACAAAACAAATGGAAAAATAGGAATAAGAAGCAAAAATTGACCATCATTTATCTTGCTCTCCTGACACTTTGAATTACTGCGGATAACACTCCCAACCTCCTCCTGGACTCTGGTGCAAAAACACATGTGTTTAATGATCTCAAATACTTCACAGACATGAAAATGCAAGAGGAACATGAATTAGTTAAGACAGGCAAGCTTGAAGCTAATCTCAAAATACTTGGAACGGGCACTATGAGGCTCAAATGGAAATATTCAATTATCACCCTAGAGGACTGCGTCTACATACACAATAGGGGGTATCAAAGTTAAAATTTTGAAAAATTTAAATTGCCTATTTCATGAAAAACATCAATTTTTCAAAAAATATTTTTTCATCAAAAAAAAAAGAACCAATTGGTTTAGCTCACAAAAATAAAATTTTAAAAAAATAAAATAGAAAAGCCTGAAATCAGCCATATAATTTTTTGAAATTTCTAACTTTGATACGCCCTAATATTGTTGTTAACCTCATCAGTACTGAGCTCCTTGCCAAAAAAGGCTGTTGCTTAACCCAAAATTGAGATGAATTCACTGTCACCAAGAACAGGAAAACTGTCCCCAATGGATTGGTTTGCAATAATCTCTTTGTAATCAAAAAACCCCAGACTACAGGTTCAAATAACTTAGTCAATCACCTCAATCAAGCTACCCACGACCCATCAAATGTGTCACAATCCCTGATGGACATTCACAAGATGTACAGCCACGCCTCAATATCCACCCTCTGACCAATCTTAAAGGATGTTTTCCCCAGAGACAAATCAACTATATATCAATGCAATGCGTGTGCCCAAAGCAAAATTACACAATCATCTTTCCCAGCCACTTCAACTCAATCTGATCTTCCACTCAAAAAAATTCACCTTGACTTAGTTGGACCCATTACTCCCCAATCAAAGTCTGGAAATTGGTATATGTTGACTCTGGTCAACAACCACTCTGGCTACCTTGCTGCTTTTCCCTTACAATCCAAGGACCAACCCCCCAAAAAAATCATCAAAATACTCAAATTTGAATTCAAGAGACTCAAATCATATCCCTCAGAAATTTACTCAGACAAGTGCACTGAATTTACAAACACCACACTTAAGGAATTTGCCAAAGCAAAACACATTAAACTACTCACCTCCAAAGCTTACCACTCCCAACACAAAGGCCAAGCTGAAAGAGAAAATCAAACAATAGTGGCCTTGGCCTAGTCTACCTTTTCCTTGTCTTGATTACCAAAAAATTACTGACACATTGTCACAAGAAGCTTCTGCTTCATGCTCAACCAAATACCAAGAGAAGGTAATCAACTCTCTCCTTGGGAGCTTATGTTTGGTAAGAAGCTCCCTGCTAACTATCTGAGACCCATAGGATCTCCTCTGGTCTACCTGACAAACCACCTCCAAAAAGGATGCAATTTTGATGAGAAAGGACACAAAGGAATACTAGTTGGGTTTAATACCACTTTTCACTCCTATCTTGTTCAGGACTAATTGGTTTCTATTCTTGAAGATAAGCACGACACCTTTTTCAAAACCCACACGACCAATTTTCCTCTCCTTGAGCCATCTGGAAAGGATATCTTCTCTCAAGCTTATTGAGACTCCAAAAAGTCCAATTTCTCCTCATCCGACAAATAATTTGTGGCTAGGGATCCCAACAGTGACTCCCCAGAATATGAATTCAATTGGGAAAACTCTGCCTCACTTAAATCAGAATCTTTGCTCTCTCCTCAACCAGAACCTCCTTGAATTCCCTCTCCTGAACCCACTAATCAAGAGACTCACCAATGGCCAAGAAAAGAAACAAGAAAACCCCAATGCTATGGTTTTCATCACTATTACAAACCTCCTTCATAAAAGGCCATGCAGAAGTGCCCAGAATGGCCCAAGTGGGAGAAAGATTTGGAAGAGGAACTAGAATCAATCAAATCTCAGGAAGTATGGGAAGAGTATTATGGAATGCCCAAAAACATTCTAAATTCAATGTGGGTCTTCAAAGTCAAAGAAAACTGCCATGGAGAACCCATGAAATACAAAGCAAGACTATGCGTTCAAGGATTTAATCAAGTTCTTAGGATTTACAATGACAAAACCTGGGCGCCCACTGGCAAACTTGGCTTGTTGTGTATTGCTCTCCTGTATTGTCTGAAAGAGAAGATGATGTTCACTCAATTCAACGTCAAGGGTGCATTCTTGCATGCCTCTCTAAAAAAATGGTTATCATCAAGACTCCTGAAGGGTTTCACAGAAAAGCCCCATACCTCAAGCTAAAGAAATCTCTATATGGTCTCAAGCAGTGTCCTAAAAATTGGTACAAGACTCTAAACCTATGGATCAAAACTCAAGGTTTCCAAGAATCCAGAAGAAACCCATGTATATAAATCAATTCCAACTCAAGGGAAGTACTCTACTTCCATGCAGATGATCTTATTCATGTTGGAAGAAACAAGAATTTCAAGGCTAACTTCCTCAATAAATTTAAGAACTCCTCTTGCCATCCTCCAAATAATATCCTTGGAATGCTGATGGAAGTGGATAATGACCGAATCTTATTAAGCCAACCCAATCAAATTGATTGCGGTTTGGACAAATTAGACCTCACAGATTGTAGGGAAACTCACACACTGCTCACCCAAAATATCCAACTTGAACCAGCCTTGGATGAAGATCATGAGGAGTTTGCAAAACTCAACATCAACTTTTGATCCGTCACCAGACTTCTCAACCATCTTTCTCAGTATACCCATCTGGACATTGCGTTTGCGGTCTCAAATCTGGAAAGGTTTAATGCCAAACCAGGCATGCAACATTGGAGGGAAGCGGGAAAGGTCTGGAAGTACCTCAAGACAACTAAAAACCTCAAACTTACGTTACGCTACAATCCCAGGGAGGAAATTATTTCTGGCTATAGTGATGCTACATGGGGAGATGACCCAACCTCAAGGAAATACCAAACCGGCTTCATTGTCTTCCACTACAGCAGTCCCGTTTTCTGGAACTCCTCTAGACAAAGGAATGTCACCTACTCCTCTATGGAATCAAAACTCAAATCTATCCTTGACTTTTTCCTTGAGCTCAAGTGGATCACCCACTTAGTAAGTCAAATTTACCTTTTGCCCAAGATCAAGCCAATCATATACATTGACAACAAGGGACTGGACAACAAGATCAAACACTTTGGATTGCACTCTAAGTCTTGAAACATTGACATTAAGACCAAAGGCCTAAGAGAAGACTACAATAATTTGGAGTACAGTTTGTCCCTTGTCTCTACTGAGTCAATGGTCGCCAACTCCCTAAAAAAGGCGTCCAGTTGAAACTCTCTCCACCTCCTTCAAAAATCTATCTTTGCTCCCCTTGACAACTAATCAGCCTCCTCTTGTTGCCTTACCAGTCACAAGGGGTGTTGAGATCTGAGTCCACCCACATCCCTTCTCCTGCACTCCCGTGGGGTGAGGAGACTCCAACATGATAGTTCCCACTCCATATCTGGTTTTCTGCTTTCCTACTCCTCATCCTCTTGGGGGGTCTTGTCTGTTGGCTTTGTCTAGCCTTCCTGGTCTTTCTGATTATCTCTTATTTCTACTTCTTTGTCTTTCTTATTATTTCTTATTTTGGTTCTTTATTCTTTTGTCTCTTGAAACTCTCCACTCTCATCTTGATACCTGTCACTTCCATCCTTTTCAAATCCATCAAATTTCACTTCTTGACTCAAATTCTTGGGACCATTGTCCTTGTCAAATTCATCAAAGCTCACCTCTTGATTCCTTCCTGGTAAGACAACTTGTAGTCCTTCATTCCATTGCCCGGAATAACCTGATGATGTCTTCCCAAATCTACAATTCCAACAGCTTGTTCCTATTCCTTGTCTCAGTACTGAATATTCTCACTCTGTTCCTCATGTCTTATCTCTTTTGATCCTTCTATCTTTGCTAGCTGTTGGTATCCTACTCTCTTTTCCATTCTCTAAAGTTTCTCCTATGTTCCTTCTGTGTTGCATCTGACCTTGAAATTTAGTCTTTTGGTTTTAGTCCTCAGCCTCTAAACCTGAAATATTATCATTTGGCTTACTATTCACTTTATCCAGTCTCCCTAATCCTTGGGGGTGTTTTTGTGGTGTTACATACTTTCCTGGGATGGCCTTTATATTTTCTATCTCCATCAGGTCCATCCCAGGTGACATCTTTGGTTACAAATTCCCTATTACTCTATGTAGCACTTTTTCTACATCCAGGAATTGGGGGTCAGTCTTTGTTTCATTTAAAATTTTCAAAACCAAGTCATTGTAAATCTTGGAATCAATACCTGGAAGTGAGACAGAAACTGACTGAAAAAGGAGACCCACAATTTTTTTGCGTGAGATTTCCATTTTGTTCAGGTTGGCCATCATAGTATGGAAGGCCATGAGCCACACCATATCTGCCTCCAGAGAATTCAATAAGCCCATCATCTTTTCAGAAACTGCTAGCTTGTGCCTCCTGTCTGATTTTTTTCATGTTGCAACCAGTGTTTCATATATAACTCAATTTAAGTTTATTTGAGAGGCTTCAATGATAATTTATGACTCATCATTGAGAGATATATGGAGGAGATTCACCATGGCCCTATCCTTGGATGCACCAAGGATGTCAAAGATGGGACCATCATCCATGAAAGTGCAATCTTGGTCCAAAGCTTGACAGAGAGTGCAATCAACTGCCACCTCTCATAAAGTAAAGTTCCACCCATAAAAAGCCAGGCTTGGGTTCTTAGGGTTGATTTTCCAGTGGAAGGACATTGGATCCTTAAAAACTTGACAGAAACAGGTTTTCACCCACAATGGTGGTTGGTTTCCATGTGGGATGAAACCATGGGCCCATGTGTGTCTGGTGCAGCATCCGTCCTCCCCATGGCCATCTCAATTTTCTGGAATTTTTGAGTTAGGGTTGTCTGAAGAGCCTCAAAACACAAGTCAAGCTCATTGTTTGGCACCAATCCAGTTGGTGGTACTGCTTGATCTCCCATGACTTGGTCAGAATTCTTGGTTTTTCCCTCCTCCTGCCTTCTTATCAGTGGATTTCCTGGTTTTATTTCTTATCCAATCTTCCTTTTTTGTTTGATACCTATGTTCCATGGGAGAAGCCTCCAGTTCAGTTGTCTCCTCCAGTGTTTGACCTGCAAAGTAACGCAATCTGACCATCCACCATCTTCAGCTGCAGGTCTTAGGGTATGACCTATCCAAGACCAAAATACTTGTGAATTAATTGCAAATGATCTCACTTACCTGACCATCTGTAAAAATTATGGCAAAAAATTAGCTTAGGCAAATGAGAAGTATATAAAGCAAAAGAAATTCTGAGACAATAATGTCTTATAATTGATTTACTTGAGGCAGAGGGTTTCAGCCTCCTGGATTCCAAGACCCTTTCTATCCTTTAGCTACCAGACTTGATGGAATAAATAATAAATAAATTATTCAATAAATGCAGGAAAAATCTGTAAAATATTTGGATAAAGATATTGGAAGGTTGATTGGTTTGGTTAAGATTGAATATTATTAATCAATATTAATAAATTAATTATCAAATAAATTAAAAGAGGGGCCACAATGATATTGGGGATCTTTAACATCTCCCTTCAGTGAATTCACTTTGAAAACATGTAGACCTGGTTACTTTGGAACCTTTAATTTATATTCTGAAAGGAGATATTGCCCAAAGATAATATATATATAATATATGAAGGAGTTTCAGAGACTTTTAACCAAGCTTCCACAGCAGGAAAAGGATAATAAAACTCACTGTTATTTTATTGGATCATTTAGGTACCTGTTTGGGACGTGTACTGATTGGTTAAACCTGTTACTGGGGTTAAAAGGTTTTCCAGAAGTTTAAATTGATAAAAAGAGTTTTGGGACATATAATATTAATCAGAATAAAGCCATAAATCATTTAATTATCTCTTATAAGTATTTGATTACCTTGGCACGGTGTATGGATTTAAATATGACCGTGTCTGGGGTATCAATAGCCTCAAAAGAGCTCTATATTTATAGCTTTATGGGTCCCAATTTTGTCCTTCTGAGGGATACAGGGGCTCAGAGGGACGGGTTCTAAGGCTAGCAGGGTAACCAGTGGTAGCTTTTCATATGTTTTTGGTGCTGTAATACAGGTAAAATATAATTCCACAAGGTATTGGAATTATTCCACTTTTTTATTGATGTTTTGGCATGTGAATAAAACTAATCTATCCACCTGATCATAATTTCATTAATTATCCTTAGTAAATGCTCCCAGGATTTTAATGGTTCTTCTTAGGAGACATTCCTACGCGTAATCTGATGTCAGATGTGTTCTCATTATGTATTATCTGATGAGAGTAAAATCATAATACTGATTTGATCCTTATTTTCAAAATTCTGTTAATTTATTTAAATTAATTAATTAAAAAAATATGCTATGGGAATATATGTAATATTTTTACATAATCAGTTTTCTCAGTATGTCATGGACATACTGATGTCTTGAAGTTCTCGCAATTGAATTTTTGAAGTATTTTAAGATATTTTTAAAACTTTAGTTATCTTATTTTCAACGTTTTTGGTATTTTGTTATATTTTTTAAAAAATATGTAGAAAGTTTATTTAAGTATTTTTGTATACTTTAATGAATTTCTAGACTATCTACTATCCACAGGGACATTTATTACATATGTAGTATGTCCCCGTATTAGTTGTAGCACTTTTATGTGGTACCTTGGCTGCTCAAGGTGTCTGTCAGTCTTTCAGTCCATAGTCCCGCGGTGTGAGACTCCAAACGGTGCTAGGCCCTGGCAGTTCTGTGAAGGGGAAAGGTGCTGTTTAGGCTGCCCTCCTGAGTGTTACAAAAATATTTAAATGTAACCAAGATCAAAGTCCAGAACCTGGTAAATGGGGATCCAAAGAGTAAAGGATAAAGATGGTAGTAGTTGGTAGCTGGGAAAAAATACTATCTGAGGCAAGATGATGCCAGGGAAAACTTGAATAGAAGAAGTCAAGGATTGTTCAGAGTTCAAAAAGACAAGGCAGTAGTAAGTAACAACTCCCACAAGCTAATAGCTCTGGTTGTCAGCAGAAGCTTAGGAAAGATCAACTCAATCCCAAAAAACCTCCAGGTTCTCAATGAACCTGCCCAACTCTCTGCAATCAAGCGCTTGAAGGGTACCAGATAACTGTGGGTGGCTGCACAAGACAAAGCTAATTGTTTGATGAAGCTCAAGAAGCAAAAAAATAACTGATTCAAACAAGAATAACCCAACACTTCTTGAGGGACTCAAGAGTAGCGTGGAGGAATTCAACTTCACAAGAAATAAAGGGAAGTTTAACACTCCAGGTTTAAGCTAAATAAAACCTCTTTAGTCAAAGGTGAATGGTTCCAGAAATGTAATCAAAGGATGATCAGGACCAGTATGGTCGGATAAAGGGATCAGGAGTGGTGTAACACAATCAAGGATTCAATCAGTCAAATTCTTCTTCAACCAGCAAGGCTATTGGTTGGTGATAAAGATCAAGGATCAGGATTTGAGTATGGAGGCTCAAAGATCAAGGGGCAATCATGCATATACCCAGAATTCAGTCTCAGATAAAGGGGAATGAGACCCCACAGATGATTTACTTCAGGATGATAATAATGATGATTCTCCGGTACAATACCATAAGATACCCCCCCCCCCATGCCAAAAGTCAGGGGAGAGCCCCTCCTTATATGGGCAGGAGGCCCTGTTTGACTATGTTCAAGTGATACTACAGATAGAGCCGAAAAAAAAGATTATTTTTTTTTGAAACTAGATGATCAGAAAAATAGATCACGCGGGCCAGCAGAAATCCAGCCTCCCTGACTGGGGTGGGATCTTTTCTCTTCCCTTCACCTCTCTTGCGTCTGTCCGCGGACAGGCGCGCGCGACAACACAAAGATCACCCACCCCTCACCCAAAGGCGGAAGGGGTGGGAAAAAATTAAACCAGACCGCCTGCGGATGTTTGCAGGCGGTAGACAACACTTTTCCACCCCCACCCAAAGATGGAAGGGGGGTGCGAGTGGAAGTTGGCGGGATAGGAGCCGGGGGAGGATACCGTCAAGGATATCCCAACGGAGATGAGAGAGATGATGGTTGGATTGTTTCAATGGAGTGAACGGTATTGATGGATGAATACAAGATAGAAGATGAGCCCAAGGAGGAAGTAGATGGTCAACAGGGGGCGGTGGACAATCGTCGACAAGGTATGGAAAAGAACCACAAAGGAAGATCAAGGCTGAAGTGCTACAGGGTGAGATTGGAGACTTGAAGGGGCTCATCATGCGAGGGGTGATAGTATTGGTTGGTAGATTGAAATCAGTTGAGGGACAATGAAGTTAGTTGGATGGATGAAAATTGAGCAAATCAGAGCAGATGAGCTGCTGCTCAAGCTGCTGAGGGTTGGACTCGAGGGGGATTGACTGAGGTGGAGTGTTGAGAGACCAAGGGGCAACACTGAATCCAAGAGAGATTGAAGCCTCAAGGGATTGGTCACCACACAAGAGGGATGGTGAGGAGGAGGGCAGAATAACAGCCAAGGGAGATGGTTCTATCAAAGTGACTGGCAGAGAAGCCAAGCCAAGGAAGGAATGACCATGACCCATGAGTTCACACTGGATTTTTTTTTTTTTAACCGGACGAGAGCCTGGTGGGAGGGGGGGAAATGGGCTGGATGGGAATGAAGCGGATGAGGCTTGGTTGGAAAGGATGATGGGGGCGCAGAGGGAGAGATTATTCCAAGCGGAGGAAGTTTGGGACGAGCAGGTCTTGGCCTGCGCGTTTGGCCAAAAGGAAGGGGGGAACAAAGAGAGAAGGAATTGAACGCAATGCCTAGGGGATGAGACCAAGAGAGGCCTGTCCTAGACCACTGGGACAGAGGAATGCTTGGAAGGATGAGGAAATTGGAGGAGTGATACTGATACATAAAAATTCCAATTTTTTTTTTTTTTTTAGAATGACACCTAAATAAAAGAATTGTAAAAAAAAAATTGAATTTTTGGAATCTGGTCCAGGGTGTCCAGATTTGGTCACCACATCTCTCCCCAACTTACAGACCGTCCCTAGTCTGCATCTGAGCTTGATGTCATAAAAAAAGAAAGGAAAGATGATTGAACACAAGAAATGGCCATTTGATCTTGAGGGTGATTGAAAAGAATATCTTGATCCACCCAAAGAAAATCCTAGAGTTGATTGCAATAAGATGAAGAAGGCGTCCCAGGTGCTCACGTATGTGGCATAAAGTAGAGTTTCACAAAAAAAATGCATCAGATGACCCTGGTGGTGCACAATTGGGAGGACTTACTTCTGATCAAAGTTGCCTCTACAACAATGAAATTTCTTGACCTGATCAGCAGGGATCCTTCTGGCCATCTGAGTATTATCCAGTTCCTCCAAAACATATGATCAACCTCTGACTTGACAGACCACTCAATAAGGACCATTCCAGCAATTGGAAAAGAGCTTCCCCCACTGAGTTTCCAAGGATTGATTATAAGCTAGAACTAGATCACCAGGATTCAAGGGATCCCTGAATCAATTGAAATGCTTATATCCTCCCAATACTGGACTTATTTTTCCCTTGACTCCATCATTTTCTGATAAGCTTTGTCACGAAAATCTTCACTTTTCTCCAGTTTCTTGGATCTGGCAACTAATAGATCAGTGGTGGAAGAAACCTTTTCCCAAGAAATACCTAAGAAAGATTGCATTTCCAGATCAAGAGGAAGGAAAGCCCTTTGAACAAAGAGGATTTTGTAAGGTGAAAAGCCAGTGGTTTGTTTAGTTGAAATTTGATCAGAGAAGAGGACCAGAGGAAGAAATTTGCAACAATTCTTTCCACTTTCACCAGCCAACTTGACAAGAGCAGCCTTCAAAGGGGCATGGCCTCTTTCCACCATGACCTGTCCTTCAGGATAATAAGGAGTGGTCACCCTATGTTGACCAGGAAGCAATTGGATCATTTTGCCCAGTTTGCCACCAAACTCAGAGCCACCATCAGTTGAATAAGATTGAGACAAGCCATAACGCATTGTCCAAGTCTGATAAAGGAAGGCTGCTACTGATTCAGAGCTGAGGTGCTTAAGAAATTTTGCTTCAACCCATCCAGAAAAATCATCTCTAGCCACAATGAGGTACTTAGCTCCACCAGCCTTAATGTGAACCACATCCATAGCAATCCTTCCAAAGACAGTGGACTCTCCAGTGGGATAACAAATTTCATCCAGGCGCCTAAGATCATGTTTCTGGCATACTTCACAACTCTTGCACCATTGAGAGACTGATTTCTTCAAAGATGGCCACCAGGATTGTTTGGATATACGTCAATAGGTTTTGGTTTCCCCACAATGCCCAAGGCCTTCATGGAGACTTTTGAGGATTGAATCTTGTTTAGAGGGGATAGTGGCAACAATTAGAGCACAAGGATTGCCTCTTTTCATAAGCCTAGTACCTTGGTCAAAGAAATTGGAGGACTTCCTTTTGAGTGATCAAAAATCTTTAGCAGAGAGATCAGGAGGCCTTTGTAGAGTGGAAGAGTACTGCTCTTATTTTAGCCAGAAAACTTGTTGGAAGCCAGAATAATCTTGGGAGGAAAAGGTGAAGACTGGATGAATTAAATGCTCCTCCTCATCAAAGTCCACTCCAACATCCAATCCTTCATCTCCAAGGGGGCGTCAAGATAAACCATCAGGTATGGTGAAGGATTTTCCAGGCCTATGAACAATATCAAAAGAGAAAAGTTGAAAAAAGGCCACCCAGCGAGTCATAGGAGCATTTGGGAGCCTGGGAGCATTGATCATTTCAATTATGGATTGTGCGTTGACTTGTAACTCAAAGTGTTGACCCCAGAGGACAGTTTGGAGTTTCTTCAACATTTGAGCCATGCCACAGAGTTCCAGTTTTGGTTGCGAGTATCTGGATTCTACATCTGAAAATAACAAGGATTCATAGAGAGCAGGACGGTCCCAACCATTTTCATCTTCCTGAGTGAGGACAGCCCCAACAGATTGATAACTACAATCAACAGCCAATTTGATCTTTCCAGCTCCCGGTCCATAAGCAATCTTTTTCAAGACTATTTCTTTGCCAACCATAATTTTAAGTAGCTGAAAAGAATGTTAACAATCTTGGGTCCAGATCCACTCAGCATCTTTTCTGGTCAGGAAACGTAGAGGAGCGCAGATTTTGGATAGAGATGGGATAAAGATTTGAAAATAAGTAACAAAACCTAGAAAACCCCTGACTTCAGTTGGATTGATGGGAGTGGGCCAAGAGAGGATTTTGTTGACTTTGGATGGAGCCATCCTTCTTCCTTCCTTGCAGACCACATGACCAACAATTTCCAGAGCAGGGACACAGGCAGCCAATTTGGATCCAGAGACAGTGAGGCCAGATTATTAGATTCGGAACAAGATCCTTTCCAAAGTGGTTGCATATTCCCAGATAAATCAACGGATTCCTGAATGCCAGGGTAAGAACTCATTTTCATAATCAGTAACTGTTCCTTTAATTCCAACATCCTCAATAAAGATACCAGCATGATCAGGGATTTCATCCTGGAGGATCCAAACCATCTGAGCCTGATAGACTGCAACCAAGTTGGTGGCACCTTGAGGCAATTGAGTAAGTTGGAAACGACCAAGGGGAGTATGAAATGTAGTGAGAGGGAGAGAAATTGGATGTAAGGACCATTTGTCATAGCCGCCCATAATGCCACCTAGACCATAGTAAGCTCTCCCAGAGAAGGATTCAACAAATTCTTCAGTAGCAGGGGGAATACCAGAGTCTTTAATAGTAACCTTATTGAGAGGCTGGAGATCATGAAATATTCTGAGTTTACCGTTTCTTTTAAGGACACAGAAAACAGGACTGGAATAGCTAGAAGTTGACTGTTTGTATAAACCGGTTTGGACTTCTTCCCGGACCAACATGATGAATTTGTCAACTTTGGCAGCAGGGATTGGGATCTTTTTCTTTTGCCAGGGATCATGTTCTACTACAGGAATGATATAAGGCAGACCATAGGACTCTTTCAAGAGACCTCTCTCTTCTTCACAGAAAGCAATAGCTTTTTCCCTAAGAGCCAAGACATTTTTTATCAAATACAACTCATCAGGTAGAAGCCATCCATCTGGTCGAAAGTTGACTACTCCCAGACTTTCTTCAGTGACACAACCAGAGGGTATGAATGGACCAGTGAGAGATCAAGGTAAACCACAGTAAGGATTGCAGTATAGAGGAGGAAGCCTAAGAGGAGGGTTGAGATTGAGAGGCATTGGTTGGTTGACTGGTTGGATTTTCCTAGCAACTGGTTTATATTTGGAGGCAAAAGAGAGCGGTTCTTGTTTTTGCCAAGAGTTGACCAGAGAGATCTGACTACAAGGATTGAGACCAAGTTCTAACGCCTTCCAAGTTTGATGTTCCGCAACGTTTTCAAAAGGTGCCTTTTCCATAAAAGAAGTCCCAGTAGATAATACATTGCTCACATGTGTGGCACAAGGTAGGGTTTCAAAAATGATAGTAGTAGGATACCCTGGTGGTTCACAATTGGGAGGAATTACTTCTACCCCAATTTGCCTCCACTGAAGCCCATATTCTTCCATACCAAAGCCACCAAAAATAGGATCAAGATTGGGATCTAGTTTAGACTCATTGAGGAGATTTGAACACAAATTGAGAGAAGATTGATTAGGAATAAGAGTACAAGGAAAAGAAGAAGCAACAGATGAAGAAGAAATATTTTTGGATTTTTCCATTTTGATTTGTTTTTGATTTTTGATATTTTTGAGATCAGAAGAAAATATTGAAAAGAAAGAGAAATAAGCCTCTGGCATGAGAGTTGACCCTTGAGTTGAAGTTTGAGGCTGAAAAGAACTACAACTATTAGTAGGATCAACTGCTCCCATAAAAAATGAGAGCAACTAGAATTATCCTTCTGTTTTCCTTTTAGAGATGACTTAGGAAAATGACCAGGGAGATCTCTTTCCCAGCAACCAGAATCCAAAGAACAAAGAGGAACCTCAATTTTTCTACCATCAGAATCAGGGAGGAGGATTCTCTCCCCAAATTGATTGGAAAACATAAGAGTTGCTCCAAAATCCATTAAGAGAGGTTGACCCAAGATCATAGGTCAATCCAGGCGTGTGATCCAGAAATGACAAGTTCCAACAATGTTTTGGCCAATCTGGACTGGAACATCTTCAACGATTCCAACCAATTTGCAGGACTGGTTTCCTATTCCATACACTGAAGAGGTGAAGCTGACCCTAGGGCTGAGTTTAAGTTTTCAGGCCATAGCATCTGAGATCAAGTTGAGCTGAGAGCCAGAATCAACAAGGAATGAGACCGTTTTTGCTAATTCACCAAGATAGCAGGGAAGAAAAACAAGAGGAAAAGAGTAAAGACTAGACTCAGAAGAGGGATCTGTTCCACCAGAATCCTCCATCAAAGTTCCAGAGGAGACCATGAGTTCTTCAGGACCAATTTCCACACGTTGACGCGAAACCCATTTCTTCATTCCTTCAGCAACAGATGGAGAGATTGACAGGAGTTCAGAAACAGATAGATCAGGAATTTTAAGATCAGAAATTTTCTTTAATACCCCTTCCACAGCATTGGGTTGATCTTTGGAAATTCCCCTCTCAAACCAAACTTTGGGCTGGGTGGAAGGAGGAAGATTGGGTGAAGCAGGAACAGGATCAGGAGATTCAGGAGGTTTAATAGATGAGGGATGAGGATCAGGGTGATATTGAAACCTTTCCATGAGTGGTTCTTTTTCCACCTCCATGTCTTCTACATCAGAAGAGGGCTCAGGTAAGGATTGTTGTTTGGGTGGTTTTTGGAGGATTGAGGTTGGCAAGGAAGGAGATTTATGAGGTTTGGGCTCCTCATGTTGCTTCGTAGCTGGATTGGATTGGTAAGTACCAACCAGAGAGGAGGAGGAAATAGCTGGGGGATACCAGGGTTGAAGAGTACCACAAGAAGATTGGAAATCCACAGAAGCCAAGGATGCCTTCATAGGAGGGGGTGGCTGGTAAGAGGCCACCACATGACAAATGGGGCAAGACAAATCAAATAGGATCAGCGCACCATTAGGAAGGAAAAAGTTATTCCCTTTTTGCTCTACAAATTTCTTGTCTTTTTCCTTGTGGAGTTTGAGACATCAACCGGTTCCATGGCCTTCCATGTGGCAATAATAGCAGACTAGAGTATTTTTAGGAACAGCACTAGAAGGTTTAGGAACAACAAGGGATGAAATCTTTTTATCCATTTTGTTCTCAAAGGCTTTAAGCATTTTAGAGATCTTGTCCATTGTAGCAGTTTCTTGGTTAGGCTGAGGTTTCTTGGGCCTGCAATCAGATTCCAATTTATTCATAATCTTGTTTGATTCTTTGAAAGAGGGAGCATGGACTGGTTCAGTGGTTTTAGATTTTTCAAAAGTGAGGGCTGTTTGACCTTTCATAAATTTATCCACCACTCCCCTAAGGATAAGAAAAACAGGGAGCTTGAATTGGTTATCCCTGGTAGTGATCATGGATCCAGACTCAACCAGTTTGTCCTTGATCCTCTCCTGCACTCCAAGAGAAAAACATTTGAAAAATCAGACTTGAATTTTGTCCACTGTGTCAATGTGATTGTTTCGGACAAGGTAGGACTGGATGGGATCCCAAGATTTCCTAAAGGACTGATAATAAGAAGCTGAAGCCACACCACCATTGGAGATCCACTGGGAGACAAGGTTATCTAGGTCCTGCAAAGTAAATCGTGCTACATCTATATTTCCCCAATAGACCAACATTGCTTCCCACAGCAGGGCCCATTTATGCCGTTCAAAACCTTCAAACGACTCAATTATTTCCATAACTTCATCAGAGGAGATAAAAAATTGTAACTGGTAGGCCATATTGAACTTGCTAGCCCCGTCCACCAAAGCAGCCATCTTGTGAGAGTCCAAGAAGCATTCCACATTTGTCCCATTGAATCCTAAGTTCTTTTTCTGGGGCTTGATCTTAATCATTTTAGGACAAGCAGAAGAGGCGCTGGGAGATTCCATTTTAACAGATTTTCCTAAAAGATCCAAGGAGCAGATTTCCAAAGTGGCTCACAAATGTGGCAAGAGTAGGGTTTCTTGAAAAACAACAAGTATCTTGCCCAGATGGTGCACAATTGGGAGGACTTACTTCTAGAACAAGTTGCCTCCACGGATCTAGATGATGACAAAAAAAAGAAAGAGATTGGATTTCAAAGTTGATGATTGTTCTTGGGACTGTAAATCCCAAGGTTTCTGGTTTGATCCCGGCCCGGGGGACCAAATGTGAGACTGCAAATGGTGCTAGGCCGTGGAAGTTTTGTGGAGTGGAAAGGTGCTTTTTAGGCTGCCCTCCTGAGTGTTACAAAAATATTTAAATGTAACTGAGATAAAAGTCCAGAACCTGGTAAATGGGGGTCCAAAGAGTAAAGGATAAAGATGGTAGTAGTTGGTAGCTGGGAAACAACACTATCTGAGGCAAGATTATGCCAGGGAAAACTTGAATAGAAGAAGTCAAGGATTGTTCAGAGTTCAACAAGACAAGGCAGTAGTAAGTAAAAACTCCCACAAGCTAATAGCTCTGGTAATCAGCAGAAGCTTAGGAAAGATCAACTCAATCCCAAACAACCTCCAGGTTCTCAATGAACCTGCCAAACTCTCTGCAATCAAGCGCTTGAAGGGTACCAGATAACTGTGGGTGGCTGCACAAGACAAAGCTAATTTTTTGATGAAGCTCAAGAAGCAAAACAATAACTGATTCAAACAAGAATAACCCAACACTTCTTGAGGGACTCAAGAGTAGCGTGGAGGAATTCAACTTCACAAGAAATAAAGGTAGGTTTAACACTCCAGGTTTAAGCTTAATAAAAACTCTTCAGTCAAACATGACTGGTTCCGGAAAGATAATCAAAGGATGATCAGGACCAGTATGGTTGGATAAAGAGATCAGGAGTGGTGTAACACACTCAAGGATTCAATCAGTCAAATTCTTCTTCAACCAGCAAGGCTATTGGTTGGTGATAAAGATCAAGGATCAGGATTTGAGTATGGAGGCTCAAAGATCAAGGGGCAATCATGCATATACCCAGAATTCAGTGTCAGGTAAAGGGGAATGAGACCCCACAGATGATTTACTTCAGGATGATAATGATGATGATTCTCCGGTAAGATACCATAAGATACCCCCCACCATGCCAAAAGGCAGGGGAGAGCCCCTCCTTATATGGGCAGGAGGCCCTGTTAGACTATGTACAAGTGATACTACAGATAGAGCGGAAAAAAAAAGTTTTTTTTTTTTTTGCACTAGATGATCAGAAAAATAGATCACGCGGGCCAGCTGAAATCTGGCCTCCCTGACTGGGGTGGGATCTTTTCTCATCCCTTCACCTCTCTTGCGTTCGCCTGCGGACGGGCGCCCGCAACAACACAAAGATCACCCACCCCTCACCCAAAGGCCCAAGGGGTGGGAAAAAATTGAACCAGACCTCCCGCGGATGTTTGCTGGCGGTTGAAAACACTTTTCCACCCCCACCCAAAGATGGAAGGGGGGTGCAAGTGGAAGTTGGCGGGATAGGAGCTGGGGGAGGATACCGTTGAGGATATCCCAACGGAGATGAGAGAGATGATGGTTGGATCGGTTTGATGGAGTGAACGGTATTGATCGATGAAGATGAAATGGAAGATGAGCCCAAGGAGGCAGTAGATGGTTGACAGGGGGCGGTGGATGATTGTTGACAAGGTATGGAAAAGAACCACAAAGGAAGATCAAGGCTGAAGTACTACAGGGTGAGATTGGAGACTCAAAGGGGCTCATCATGCGAGGGGTGATATCATTGGTGGGTAGATCAAAATCAGTTGAGGGACAATGAAGTTGGGTGGATGGATGACAATTGAGCAAATTGGAGCATATGAGCTGCTGCTCATGCTGCTGAGGGTCAGACTTGAGGGGGATCAACTGAGGTGGAGTGTTGAGAGACCAAGGGGCAACGCTTAATCCAAGAAAGATTGAAGCCTCAAGGGATTGGTCACCACACAAGAGGGATAGTGAGGAGGAGGGCAGATTGAAAGCCAAGGGGGATGGATCTATTGAAGTGACTGGCAGAGAAGCCAAGCTGAGGGAGGAATGACCATGACCCATGAGTTCACACTGGATTGTTTTTTTTTTTTAACCGGACAAGAGCCTGGTGGGAGGGGGGACAATGGGCTGGATGGGAATGAAGCGGATGAGGCTGGATGGGAAAGGATGATGGGGGCACGGAGGGAGAGATGATTCCGAGCAGAGGAAGTTTGGGCCAAGCGAGTCTTGGCCTGCGCATCCGGCCAAAAGGAAGGGGGGAACAAAGAGAGAAGGAATTGAACGCACTGCCTAGGTGATGAGACCAAGGCTGTCCTAGACCACTGTGACAGAGGAATTCTTGGCAGGATGAGGAAATTGGAGGAGTGATACTGATACATAAAAATTCCGATTTTTTTTTTTTTTTTTTTTTTTTTTTTTTAGAATGACACCTAAATAAAAGAATCGTAAAAAAATTTCTGAATTTTCTGCATCTGGTCCAGGGTGTCCAGATTTGGTCACCACAGCGGCTGCGTACCTGTCAGATGCTCAGGGCTGCTTTACTGGCTTGTCAGGGTAAGCGGACAGGGTGGCAGTGCTGCTGCTCATCTGCACACAGATGTATTGTTTGCTGTGGCTGCGTGCAGGAATTGTGACAAATCACATTTCTACCCCTAAATCCTCTAAATCACAGAATTGCTAGATTCTGAAACAAAATTCACTGTGAAACCTATATGTGAGGTTTGATGTGAAATATTAAGATGGCCAAAATCCCAAGGCCTTGTCTCTTTATAATTTTTCATAAATTATTTAAAAATATAAGCAGTGGGAATTTGAGGTAGGTGTCAGTGGGTGACCCTACCTTAAATTTTATGTAAAATTATAATTTGAAATAATATTTTTAATATTATTTCTCCTTTAATATTTGATTTATTTATTTATGTTATTTTGTTACTTTTTCAGCTTGCTCTGCAATATTAGCAAGCTGACAGAGGGGAAGCATACTTGTGAATTCAAATTATATTGATGAAGGAATGAATTAGTTCAAAACAGCAGGTAGAAAATCTCCTTAAATACAAATGATGGCCCTCATGTGGTCTCATGTAATGACAAGAGAAAAGCCAAAAAAATCATGCCCCAAATGGGCTCTACAGGCTTTAAAGTCCTTATTACTTGGTTTGGGCTGTATCAGCCCATATTTAAATATTCCCTGAACCATTTTTACCAGCCTGTTCCATTCAGTTCTGAAGTTTCCTCCTTACAGGGCTGACCCAGCCCTTTTGCTGTTCAAACACTGGCTGGTTGTCTGCTACAACCAGTCCAGTTACCTCAGTTAAATTATCCAAATGGCTGGTTGCCTCATGCAACCAGCCCCTAGCACCCCATATGGGCCATTTGAGACCAAAGACTCACCTGAGTCCAGTATCAAACTCACCAGGGTGGGGGGGGGGGGTTTAGCCAGATAATATGCCACCCCACCCCCCCCCCCCCTCTTTCCTGACTGGGTGATCAGCAGGTGTGGTCAAGTCCCCCTCTGGTTTCCTGGGACACGGTTTGTCCCAGTAAGACCAAACCATTGATGGTCTGGAGGGAGATAAGTTCCCCCCAGCCCTTGGCGCCTCCCTCTCAGTAATGGGAGAGAATACCCCACTCATCCCTTACTCACCACCTGAAACAGGTGGGAGGGCAATCAAATCCCCCCCACCCCTGGTTGCCTCAATGCAACCAGCCTGGACTGGCTCTGCTGGCTGGTTTTTACCACCCAGCCACCTCTCCTTCCCCTTGTTATTGCAAGCAAGGGAAGGGTATGGATCCTGGGCTGATGGCCCCAGCTCACACAACTGGCCCATACAAGCCCTTCTGGTTGTATTGGCCCATATACTCCACCAGGCCCATTAAGGCCCATGTACCAACAGGCATACAAAACTTTTTTTTGGTTCCCATATGCCCAAGAACAAATACATCAACATAGGCCCAATTTTACCAAGTGATTTAAAATGGGTTTTGAAAGCTCATATGGGCATCCCATTCAGATTACACACTATACTTTTCACACTACTAAGTCTACCTGTATTTCAACACCATCCACAGCCATCAGCTGCAGGTCTTAGGGTTTGAACTATCCCAGATCCAAATCTTGGTGAGGAGAGAGAAGAGGGTCCAGGATGGGTGGATGGTTGTGTCTCAGTCTATCTAGAATGCTTGAAATGTGAGAATGCTTGAAATACCTAATGAATAGCTCCGTGACATAATTGTGCCTTACCCTATCTCATAACAGCAAGAACCTTGGCATTGAGGAGGCTGACATCCTATAAGCCATACTCAACCATAGAAAGAAAGTCCATGGCATGGTATGGGTTAAAACAAGTTCTACTCTGAGTGACTTTAAACCTATTTTTTATTCTTCTTGTTCTTCTTCTTTTTTTTTTCTTTTTTTTGTAGCTCCACTTGAATAGAAGTGGTATGATATTTTGCCTGTTGTATAAAATTTCTTTTGCTGTTCAAACCTTTTACTACCCAATTGATTTTTTCTCTTCTTTTTTGAGCTTTCTTTTTTTTGAAAGTATTTATAGAATTCACATACAATAGTTTAAGTTTATTTTTTGTTTATTTTATTTTTTTTGTGCTGTAGTTCATCTGAAGATTGAATAAACTACATTTCAGGTATTGTATTTGTACTTAAGCTTGGACTGGGCAACAATTTTTTTTTTTTGATTTTTTTTTGAGTTGATTTTTGCCCAAGTTTAATCTTTGAGTTTTGAAGCAAGTTTTGTTTCAATCCTCCCTCCCAGATTTTTCCCCTCTACCCCCCAATTTTTTTTTGGATCATCTGATTGGACCTATTTTTTCAGACTCTATTCAGACCAATATACCCCAGTTTGCCATCCACCCATCCATCCAAGAATTTTGATCAATCATTTCCAACACCATCACACCATCCGTAAGCCTTCCATTTCTTGTTCTTTCTAAAAAACCATCTATTTGAGTGACTGACTCCTTTTTTTTTTCTCATTGGTGCAGGAGGATAAAAACTCAATTCCTCAAACAAGAACAAGTGAAGATCATTAATCAAGACAAAATTTCACAATGGATAAGATGAGATCCAGAAAGGGGGAGTCAATTTTTTGAATTACCAAGGAATAGGACTCTTTGAAGATTTTGACCTTCCCCATTTCATCTACCAGGATGCCATTGGTCCTTTTGTAATAGCAGATTTCTTCATTCCAGACCTTTCAGTTAATAATTGGATTGTCACATTTTTATGAAAACTTCATTCCAAAATATCCTCCCCTTGGCTTTATCAATCAATGATCCATCTAATACGCACCAAAACCCACCATTTATTGACATTCTTGAATCTTGACAAGACTCTTGAAAGATGAATAGTTCACCAGCTAGCATGAGATCCTAAAAAAGTCTACCAAGCCACTCAAATTCCAAGTTGGCTCTCAAGAAACTAGGATATCTGGTTGTTTTAGCATTGTGTAAGAAGACCAGCAACCTGAAAAATTATCAATGATGTTGTTTGACAATTGACTCACAACCTGATGACAACCATTCACCCATGTCCAATATCACCTACTCTTGTAAAAATAAACATTCTTCTCTCTCTCTGGGGGGTAGGGGAAAAAAATCTGGGATGCAGGATTGAAACAAAACTTGTTTCAAAACTCAAAGATTAAACTTTCGAAAAAATAAATTCAACAAAAAATCAAAATAAAAGAAATTTGTTTCCCGTTCCAAGCTTAATTACAAATTCAATATGTAGGATGATTTTGGAAGCTTTCAGTAAAAAATTGTTGGAATTTCAATGGATGAAACTTGCCACAACTAGTCTGAGTCTTTTTGTGCTTTGAGTATTAAGGGCAGCTGTCTATTCATGAAAAGTGGTACCATGGTCACATCCCATGAGTATTGTTGATGTAAACTCCAAAGCTAGTTGAGTTTAAGCCTCATTTAATTCTCTTGAAGGTAGATATCTTGTCACCATTATTGTTTTTGAACCTTTAAAAGTAAATAAATATTTATATAGGTGCTTTAATGACACAGGTTAAGAAATAAATATTTCCTGGTTACTAATCCCCAAGGTTTCACACATCTACTACATGTAACAGATCTTGTAGATAGCTATTTTCCAAATTATCCACCCGCTTTGGAATCCTTCCCTCTCCTCACCAAGATCTGGATTCTGGGATAGGACTAACCTGGGGTGTTGGAATTATGTTGAAGGCATGACTATCAGCTTAGACTCTCCAGGCGCTGGCCTTCCCTCTCATTTCACATCCATGTCACGCCACTGTTTTTTCCTTATCCTTTCTTTGACTTCTTCTCTTGTTCCTTGATACCATTTTTTTTCCTCCATTCCTCACTCCTCTCTACTCTTGGCATGCTCCCACTTCATTCTGCTCCTACCAAGTTTTCCTTCTTATTTGGTGAGATTTCTATCTTTTTTCCTTTCCTTCTTTTTACTCTTTTCACATATCTCACTAACCTTTGGGATCACTCAGTCCGTCATCTCTTTCTGTGCCACTGTCCCACTTTGACCCTCACCTCTATTGCTGTCATCTACTATCTTCTCCGCTATGACGTTGTGGTGTGTTTCTCATCTCCTTTTTCTCATATCTCCTCTGTCTGTTTTCTCATCATGTTCTCTACATCTCATATGGGTCTCTCTGGGGGGATAGACTTGTTTTGGTTCTCAGCAATATAGCCTATTTTCTTCACAATTAACAGTTGAATAATGCAAACAGATCTGAACAAACCTCTTTCCCTCCAGACCAACCAGTCACGCTTCATCATGGAGAACATTAATCCCACCATTCTCAAGACAACCATTGAGGCTATCCCACTACTGACTGAGGAAAACTTCACTATCTGAAGGACCCAAATACTATCATTTCTCAAACTAGCAAATCTAAAGAAAGCTATCAAGTCAGATAAAAAACTAGGGGACACTGATAACAGTATCTTGACCTCTATTTTTGATCTCTAAACTATCTCCAGGAATTCATACCAACATCATCAGCCCTACCAACAAGGAGGATGCCAAACTAATCTGGAAATTAATTTTCAAGCATTTCTTGTCATCTCAAATGGCAAATTGAGCAAGAGTTTACAGTAAATTCTCTTTGATAGTCTTCAATGAGGGCAACATCCAAACATTTATTACAGAGATCAAGACCGGCGTCAACAGAATTCATGAAATTGGTATTGAACTACCAACCAACATACTCACTTACATGATACTTGACAAATTAACAGGATCACTAAGAAAAATCAAGAAACAAATCACCCACCCCAACATGGAATCTGAAATCACCCCCAATGCTGTTCTAGATCATCTCTGCATCCATATGAATGAACAAAAGATTTCAACTGCCTCACTAGAAAAGATTAATACCCTCTTCACCAATGCCTCTGGGAAATGCAAGCCCGGTCAACACAACTCCTTGGCCAACCATCCTCAGCACCAATGCTGGATGATGTACCCTCACCTATGTCCAAAAAACAACAACACTAAAGAGGAGGATCATTTCAGCTTTCATTCCAAAACTGCCTCTTCCAACCTTCCTATGTTTATCTTAGACTCTGGGTCCTCAGATCACATGATATCTGATGAGGCCCTCTTCAACTCATTAGACAAATCCCAAAAAGGGCTAATTAACACCAGCTGGGGACCGGGTAGACTGAAGATTGAAGGTAGAGGAACTGTCCAATTATCATCCAAGTCTGGACATATTCTCCTTGAAGATGCACTGTATGTGCCTTATATATCTTTCAATTATTTTTTGTTAAACCGTCTTCTTCTCATGAATTATCAGGTTTTCTTTCAATCAAATCTCTTTTTAATAACCAACCATGATGGGCATAAAATGTCTGGCTGCTATAGGAACCACATTCCTTATATCAAATTTTCTTCTACTTCCGCCACCTGCAATCTAACTGAATCTGAACACCTTCATAAGTCCCTAGGACATGTAAGCTATCATTGCCTACGAAATAAGCTCAATATTCTGGTAAAAAAACCTAAGGAATGTGTTGCGTGCTCCCTCTAAAAAATCATGCGTGCCACCTTCAAGTCCAGATCATCCTCTGCTTCAAAGCCTTTTGAAGAGATACATCTGGAAACCATAGAACCCCTGCCTACCTCAAATAAAGGACACCACTACTTGGTGGTTCTCATTGACTCCTTCTCTTGATACTGCTCTTCCATCCCTGTGCACCCTAAGGATGAGATCACTCCTCTGTTGATCAAATCCATATCATACAAAGCTAGGCAATTTGAGTATTTTTCTTCTGTAATACATTCTGATAGTGGGACAGAGTTTGTGAGCTTGACCATGAGTAAGTTTTGTAAGGATAATCTCATACTTCATCAAACCTCAGGACAGAAATGACTGGCCAAGAGATTCAACCAAACCATCCTGGACTCCATACGCACCATCCTAAAGGACTCCGGTCTTCCCACTGGCTGGTGGCATGTAATTTCTAAGGCTTCTACTCTCAAACTAAACCAAGTTCCTATGCATAAATCTAAGACTTTTCCCTATTTGCTGTTCAAAGGCTCAATGCTACCTGTAACCTAATTTAAGCCAATAGGGAATCCCATGGTGTTCCTCAAACTTCCAAAACCCAGTTACTCAAAACTCAATCCTCCGGGAGCCTTAGGATGACTGATAGGCTACAATCCCAAGATAATCTCTTATCAAATACTAGTTCAGGACAACCAGATTGTAGAATCCAAAAAAAATCTGATTTCTTGACTTTGAACCCTTACTGTCCAAATCAGCTGGATCTGATGACTTGAATGTTAGGAACTCCTATCAGCTTAAGGAACTTGAAGCTACCTCCGTTGAAAATCCTCCTAATTCTTCCACAATAGACAACCCACCTGCAACACCAGCCTCTGCAACTCCTTCCTCCAAAATAAAAGATCCACCTGCAACACCAGCTTCTGCTACTCTTCCCCCTGGAACAAAATCTGACAACTCAGATTTGGATGGTGAGGCTGTCTCAGCCAAACTGATTCCCAAAGCCTGCTCTCTACAAGAGAGGACTCTAGCAGTCAAGCCAGTAAAGTACTCCTACCTCTCCAAATCAAGCAAATCCGTTATTGAAGCCAAAAAGGACTAATTAGCAAATATCAAGGAGCACAAGGTATGGGAAGACCACTGGACCAAGCCCAATCAATCATTACATACCATGTGTGCTGTGAAGGACAAACCCAAAACTGCCTCTTCTCCTGCAAAAATTAAAGCCCGTCCCTGCATTCAAGGGTTCCTTCAGGTTCCAGCCCTTGACTTCAATGAGACCTTTGCGCCAACAGGGAAATTCTCTTCTCTTCTCATAATGATAATTTTAGCCTTAGATAAACAACTACTTATTAGAAAATTTGATGTTAAAATAATGTTTCTATTTGCCCCCTTAGACAAGGATATATATATCAAAACACCTAAAGAATCTCATTTCAAAGCACCCTATCTCAAATTAAAGAAATCCCTGTATGGGCTTAAACAGTCTCTTCACAATTGGAATCAAACGTTCACTCAATGGTTAAAATCCCTTAACTATCAACAATCTGATTCTGATGCATGTCTCTTCTACAATCAGGACCAATCATCATTTATCTTTTTTCACATAGATGATCTGATCATAGTCAGGGAAGTAGACAAGTTCCAAAAAGATTTCCTTGCTTGATTTCCCAATTCTTCTGCTCATGAACCAGACACCCTACTCAGAATTGAAATAACTATAAAAGACAGACATTGCCTGCTATCTCAAGAACGTCTCATCACCAAGGAACTGGATCTACTGCATCTAACCAACTGTCAACCATTAAGCACCCCGATGACTCCTGGCATTCAGTTGAAAGAAGCCACCAAGAATGATAAGCTGGAGTTTGCTAAGCTTAACATAAACTACCAAACCTATACTGGAATGCTGAATTATGTGGCCTGCCGCACTCATCCCAATCTATCAGCCACCGTCTCACTTCTCTCCAGATTCAACCACGCTCCCAGTCTCTCTCACTGGAAAGAGGTTCTACACTTCTGGAAATACCTGAAGGGGAAACTTCACTATAAGCTCCTACTGAACCCATCCTCAAACTCTCAACCCAGTCGCCTCACCTTCTACACCAATGCCACCTGGGGTAATGATGGATCTGACTGGTTGTTGCAATCAGGATACTTAGGCCTATGGAAGAATTGTCTGGTATTCTGGAGCAGCAAAAAGCAATTCAACGTTAATCTCTTGTCCACCAAGTCTGAACTTAATGCTCTGTCCAATGGTATTCAAGAAAGCCTTTGGCTCAAGCACCTAGTTGAAGAATTGTGGAAGACCATGCCAGCTCCCACTCTCTTCAAAATTGGCAACAAGGTCCTAAAAGAAAATATCATGCACTTTGGCTCTAACTCAAAGACCAAACACCTCAAAATTAAAATGAAATTCATAAGACAGATCTACTCCCAGGGTAAACTGACTTTTGAACTGATTCTTTCCTCAAAAATTCTTGCCAACTCTCTCTCCAAGAGCTCTCCACTCTCCTCTCTAACCATGTTCAATACCACCCTCTACAATGGCATAAAACTCTCTCTCACTGAATAACCTGGGGTGTTGGAATTATGTTGAAGACATGACTCAGCTTAGACTCTCCAGGCGCGGGCCTTCCCTCTCATGTCACATACATATCACGCCACTGTGTTTTCCTAATCCTTTCTTTGACTTCTTCTCTGGTTCTCAATACCATTGTTTTCCTCCATTCCTCACTCCTCTTTACTCTTGGCATCCCCCCACTTCATTCTGCTCCTACCAAGGCTTCCTTCTTATTTGGTGAGATTTCTATCTTGTTTCCTTTCCTTCTTTGTACTCTTTTCACATATTTCTCCAACCTTTGGGATCAATAAGTCCGTCATATCTGTCTGTGCCACTGTCCCACTTTGACACTCACCTCTATTGCTGTTGTCTACTATCTTCTCCGCTATCACATTGTGGGGTGTTTCTCATCTCCTTTTTCTCATATCTCCTCCTTCTGTGTTCTCATCATGTTCTCTACATCTCATATGGGTCTCTCTGGGGGGATAGACTGTTTTTTGTTCTCAGTAATGTAGTGTATTTTCATAATGGGGGCCTGCAGCTGATGTGGTGGATGGTCTGGTGAGTGAACCTCTTAAAATTAATCAACTGAGATTTGTATTCTGGCATAGGCCTAACCTTGGGGCCTGCGGCTGATGCAGTGGATGGTCAGATTGGATAATCTTACAGGTTAAAAGCCAGTGAACTGACTGAATAGATAAATGGAAAATAGGTATGAAAAGTGGAAAGAAGAGTGGATAAAAAACCAGGCAGAGAAACAGATAGAGACCAACACCATGGCCAGAGAAGTAAACAATAAGACAGGGGACCAGCCATCATTGTCAGAGAAATCTGTGTCTAAAGGCAAATTTGATTTGTGTTTTGAGAAATTGCAAACAACACTTAGCCAGCAGTTCCAGCAGATAGAGACATCTATGGATTGAATGGCCACCCAGAAAGGATCTCCTGGTCCTGCCATTCCACCTCACATGGCCCTCCCCACCTTTTGAGCCAAGAATACCCTTGCCATCAAATTTGTGAAAGACCCAATGTCCTTCCATTGGAATATCAATAAAAAGCACCCCATATTAGCTTTTGATGGGTTGAATTTCAATATTTGGGAAGGGGCGGTGGACCGCACCCTTAGGCAAGCCTTTTATTGAGACCCAAGCTTCTTGAAAAAACCTGGTAACTTTGACCTGCTGACAAGCACAGAGAACTGGGAAATTTTCAACCTCCTGCGGAAATTGGTGGAAAATGAGCTGTATGCCATTATCAAGGTTTTTCTGGTAGAGCTGGAAAATTTAATATATGAGACTCTAGTGGAGACATGCAAGAAGTCTGAAAGACCACACAAGCTTTAAATTGCCAAAAAGATCAACTTACTGTCTTCTCCCAAAGCCAAAATGACCTGGATCATGGGCTTCCACACCATCATGGCAGACTTGAACAAACTCAAGATTTCCAGGAATAAGCTAGTTGGCCTGCTAGTCTAGTCCATGGAAATCAAACAACCCAGGATTGAAAGCAAGATTTATAAATACTCTATCTCACAGCAGTTTAAAAATGCAAAGAACCCCCCCACAATTCCTCAAAATTTCAAATGCTCTAAAGGGTGCCATTGGCAACCCAAGACCCAAGTTTTCATCGGGGATGGACCTGATGGAGCTTGACTGTATCCAGGAAGTCCACAGGCAATAAATACCCCCTCAGAGAGGAATCCAAGTACAGGGCAACACAAATGAAAAGCCACCGGGGAAATTGCATCTGTCTATCAATTGCTGCCTAATGTGATGGTAAAATGAAATCAGATAACCTCATTGATGCCTATGGGTGTAAATGCAGGTGCTGCAGGGAGGAAGGCCACTGGTATGCACATTGCAGGATGTTCTGGATGGATGTGCGGATGGGTAAAATCCCTAAACCCCTGGAAGACCATGCAAATCATCCCCCCAATACCTACCTCCACAACATCTGGGCTATAACCACTGCCAAGGCAACCAAATCATAGTTGTGGAAATGCCCAAGATAGAGGGCGGAGAAATTTTGCTGGACTCTGGGTCCAGTGCAAATGTGAGTTTCCCCTTGCAGTATTTTCAACCTACCTTTTTTCTTGTCAACCCAAAGTGTTTTGTCTTGGAAACTAATGGACATCCCATGGATACTATCACCCTTGGCAGGCTTGTCATTCCAACCAGGACAGGAAAGATGAAAATTGAATGCATCTACCTGTACCCAAGGGTAAATGGTATCATCCTATTGATGGGCAGGTTACTAACAGAGGGATGGAGGTTAGCATATGAGGGTTTGAATGAAAGGCTGGAGGATCTGATGGGGAATAGCTGCAAAATGTCTTCTTGGAATTTCTGTTGGGTAATACCTGAATGTGATAAATAGAATGATGCAATGAAGATCACCTCCAATCCTTCCTTTGACCCATAAAAATGGCATGTTTGCCTTGGGCACACCTCTGAGGCGGTGGTGAGAATGTTCTTAAAATGGCACTACCCCAAGGACATAAGTGGCCCTTGGCGTTTTTTCTTTTGTGATTGTTGTAAAATCTCTAAGACTTTTGACAGGAGGACTCCCAGGGCAGAATCTGGAACATCAAGGGACAAGCCCATGGATCCATGTGTCACAGATGTGGCAGGACCATTTGAGGAGGTTCTCATTGGAGCACATTTCCTACTGATGTTCTGTGACCATGCATCCACATAGATGTTTGTGGCTATACTGAAATCACAGTCAGAGGTGCCTGGAAAGATCTTGGGTTGGCTGAAGAATCTGAAGATTTTTCTGGGCAGGTAGCCTAAGTTTATCCAGATTGGCAATGCAGAAGAATACAAAGGACCACTTCAAAAGAAAATAGACCCTTTGTGCAGACAGATGGCCCCAATACTCCATACCACCTGGAACAGAATGGGGAAGCCAAATGAGTAAACACACGCTAGGGGATATGGCCCAGAGGTTGTTGAACAAGAGCGGTATGGACCCCAAGTTCTGGTCCTCTTCCTACCAAGTGGTGGTTTACATCATCAACCAGCTGCCCAATTTTAGGATGGGAAATAAGTTGCCATTGGAACTACTATCCAGGCATGAACCCAAACCAGCAATACTATACCCCTTTGGGGCTCAAGCTATTGTCCAAATACCTGCGGAACAAACAGGGAAGCTGGATGAGCGGTGTCAGCACTACAGGCTTCTAGGGTTCTCACCAGGTGGTGCAGGATGGTTATTTTGGTCTGAGAAGGAACACCAAATCAACCATTCAACATTGGTGATATTCCCATTCTTCCAGGCCTTACCCATCCAACCATTGGCAGAGAGGCCAGTGGACATCATCAAGCACCTACGCTTGGGTTAAGAAGACACCAGTGGAATGGCAGCAGCCAAGCATATTGCCATGGACACACTAACCTTAACTGCTGAATGGGCTTTTCCTCAATCAGTGCCTGGGGAACTGAAAGGGGAGTTGGAAGCAGAATGGCAGCAGTTGGGTGAAGCTGAAATTGAGCAATTTGATGACATGGATGTCTGGGAGCTGGTGAGACCAAAAGAGGGCATGAAAGTACTGGTAGCAAAGTTTGTACTGGCGCATAAGGATGATGCCAATAGAAACTTGATTCAGCGCAAGTCCAGATATGTGGCTAAAGGATGTAGTCAGAGAATGGGGATAGGGGTTTACATGACTTAGGCGCCAACAGCTTCTCTGAACACATTACACCTTCTCTTGGCAATTGGACATGGTGGGGGTTATCCCTTGGAAAGTTTTGACATAGGCCCTTGAAGGGGAAGTTCATGTCCAACCGCCAGTCCTTTTACGCCCTGAATGGAAAGGTTTTGTGATGAAGCGGGAGAAGTGCATGCATGGCACCTGGCAAGCGGCAAGGTGCTGGTGGAAAAACTTCACAGTGGTGGTTGAACGGGTTTGTCTGGAAGCTAGCAAGCTGGAGGACTCCTCCTATATGTGTTGCAATGGGGTGATTTTGTGGTGGTGTTGCTGCACATGGGCAATTGGGTTGTGATGGCTTCTTTGGAGGGGATGATGCAATGGTTTAGGACAGGCATGGAGAAAGAGCTCAAGATCAAGTGGAAGTCAACAGTGGAAAAAATTGTTGGGATCAGGATCAGGCAGACAGAGGGGGAGATGATGCTGGACCAGGACCTTTTTGCAGTGGAGATTGTGGAGGACTACCAAAGGCTCACCTACTGGAAGAATGCACCATTGACTGCTAATACAATGGAGGTGAACCTAGGAAACACAGTGGCAACAACAGAATACCAGTCCATCCTGGGTTCACTCATGTACCTATCTTGTGGGACTAGGCTGGATATAACATACATGGTCAACTTACTTGCAAGGCTCAACACATGCCCATCCTCTTCACATTGGGTTGAGCTTGATCACCTGATTGGATATTTACAGGGATCCACCAACAAGTGATTATGCTACTGCTGTGGTGGATCCAGCACCCTATCTATGTGGGTCAATGCAAATTTTGGGGGTGAACACAAAAGGTCCACCAGTGGCTACATTATCCAACACAGCAACAACACAGTAGCATGGGGGGCCAAGTGGCAAACAGTTGTGGCCTTATCAACCTGTGCTGCAGAATATGTGGCCTTATTGGAGGGCTTTCAGATCTTAGCACATCTGATGCTTACTCTGCATGACATAACCTTTGGGCTTGCCATACCCATATACTGCAATAACAAGGCAGCAATCCTAGTTGCAACCAACAATGCATCAAGGAAGTGCACACATTATGTAAGCAGGGCCTTTTACTTTGTCAACAATTTTGTTTGGCAGGAGAACATTGACATCCAATGGACAAGCTTGGCATCCCAGCTTGCTGACATCATGACTAAGGCCCTTGGCCCCAACAAGCATCTTACTGGGACTATGGGTATAGGGGTAGTACAGGGACATAATTGTGGGAGGGGATGTAATGACACAGGGTAAGACACAAATATGTCATGAGACCTAATCCCCAAAGTTTCACACATCTACCACATGTCACAGGTCTTGTAGATAGCTATTTGCCAAAGCATCCACCCGCACCGGAATCCTTGCCTCTCCTCACCAAGATTTGGATTCCGGGATAGGCCTAAACTGGGTTTGGATTCCGGGATAGGCCTAACCTGGGGGCCTGCGGCTGACGCGGTGGATGGTCCGATGAATGAACCTCTTGAGACTAATTAACTGGGATTAGGATTCCGGGATAGGCCTAACCTCGGGGCCTGCGGCTGACGCGGTGGATGGTCAGATTGGATAATCTTACAGGTGCATCATGCCTACAACTTGGATGGTGGAAAGCGACCTGGCCGCTGCGGATGACACTTACAGTCAGTCACTTGTTGGGCTCAAGTATATTGTTGCTTCGACCGAATTCTCAACCGGGTCACACATCAGGTTAGGGTTTTCGGATTCGATGAAGCTGGTCAGGCTCAGAGCTTTCATTATTTGTATACCTTGCCCATACTCGAGAGTCTCGCCCCGGTTTGCTCCACTTGGCTTGTACTATATGCACATAATACTTTTCAAGGCTGCGCTGCGGCTGGTGAACGGTCCTCCCCGCAGCTTCGGTGAGAGACCGCAGTCCCCGGGGAGAAGGGGAGAGTGGTGATCGGGTCTGGGGTGTCAGTCTAGTCGGGGGCTGCTCGAGACTGCATCGGACAGTCAGTGCCGAGACCAGCCAGGCTCACAGCGGGGGGGGGGCAGCAGCCTCAAGCTCAGCATGAGTCATGACACTCAACAAACCAAGTAAGCAACCCAACATATTTACATATTACTTCAATCCAATCAAGCCTATAAAAGTCACTAACATCGACCGATTCGATACAGGTACTCTTAATCTCCAATCTGGCCCAGAGGACATCCATCAAGCTTATCCGATTCGACCCCTTCTTCGCCCATCATGACCATTGCCAGTCATGACCAAGTCAAACAACAGGGAGTCATCCATCTTACCGCGAAGGACTTGATCAACACCTCCGGAAGAGCTACCGATATCCTGACCAGGCCCAGACTACCGAAGAAGAAGAAGAAGAACCATCCACTAAGTCAAAAATCGAGCAAACAGTCACCCATCACCCATCCCGAAACTCGAGAATCAAGTCGGAAGGCTGAAGATCATCCATCGACTCTTGAGGACAGTCAACAGAACCTGGTCGAAGATGAAGATCTAATCGATCAACTCCTCAATCAAACCAACCAACTTCGCGTCTCCGCCGATTCCTCCAAATCCGAGGCCCATCAGAATCAGAAGCAGAGGAGGAGTAGCCATACGTTCTCTAAAAAATTACACGATCTAGGCGAAGACCTCAAGGAAGTCGCCCATGCCGTCAGCTCTTCCATCAATTCATCCTCTTCCGTCAATCTCATCAATCCAAAACGAAATCGACAGAAGGAAAAGATCGCCAAGCGACAAGCTGCTCAACTTCAGGCTCAACTAGACGCCCAGTTGGAATTGGCTAATAACCCTGTGATCGATCATCGTCAGTTGGAAGCTGATGCCATCACTCAAGTTTGTAAGTCATTAAATCTCAAGATCGTCGAAGTAAGTCCCATGCCGCTCGTCATGCCTAATCCAATACGGCGCGTATGGATCATCAGATCTGACGAGATCTATCATCTACCGTTTCAAAATCCCTTAGATCCCACCTGATGGACATTGTTTATTTTCGGCTATCGCCGACCAATTAAACTTTAAAAACATCACCCCAACCCATTCTCAGGATGAGCAGTATACTTATCAACTCTGTAGGAGGCTAGCGTCAGATTACATGAGAGATCATCCCGATGAATTCATTCATTATCTACCAGGTCAAGATGATGGACTAGAAGACGGATTGATGTCAAAGACTGATTACGAAATCCATTGCGATCAAGTCCGTGATTCCGCTCGTTGGGGTGGTGAACCTGAAGTAATTATCATTCCCTTCTTCTCTCTTTCCCCCACGAATCCTCGGTTTTAGTGTCTATCTCTTCTTCTAAGGGATCTCAAAAATCAAAACAGCCAGCATGAAGCAACCGTATCTCGAAATAATATTTTTATCTGAACATCCAATAGAAACAAGTGTAACTGACCAGGTTTCTTCTTTCTTCCCCTCTTTTTTTTCTCTTTGAACTTTTGCCGTCCCCTGATTTAGATCTTGGCGTTATCCAAATGTCTCGAATATTCAATTCACATCGTCCAAGCATTTCAACCGATCATGAAGATTTCGGACGAAGAGTTCTTCGAGTTGAGAGGTCGAGATGCTCTCACAATTTCCTACCATCGCAAGTCTTATGGCCTCGGCGAACATTACAATTGTAAGTGAATATCAAGTTCTCTTTCGCTCTCTTTTTTTTGTTGTGACGGACAAGTAACCTATCAGCTTTTGTTCCATTACTCTTTGGTTTTTTTTTTCATTATCGACTTTCGGTTACTTCGTTGTTGTTGATGTTTTTGACTTCACTTGACTTGAAAGCATTGAGGTCGGCCTCTCGATAAGTAGCTTTCTCGATCTATTGGACTCATCCTTCCTGGTTTCAACATTTAGATGTACATAATGGCCTGACCTCCTCGGTATCTAGATCAATTCCTCATCCCATCATCATTTGTTTATTTTTTAATCTAGTGGCTGGTAGGACCCGAGCATGTTTTGTTTGTTGTTTTTTTGATTGATCGGCTATCTTGTATTTCCTTTCTTTTTTTTTTGTCTCTTTCATCGATTCGTCCCCCCTTCCCTTAGTCACTCTTTCTTTGAAAGTGCTCACCAGCGCACATCCGCTTGGTTTCTTCTTTATTGTTTGTTTTGGTTTTCGTGCTCACACCGCTTGGTGATCATGTACAAAGGAAAGTTGGTATTCTCATCCAAGGAAATCCCCCCCTTTTTTTTCTGTTCAGTTTTTTTTTTCTTTTTTGATAACCTTCTTTTTTTTGAAGCGTCCATGGGTCCTTTGAATCAATCCCTGATTTAGGTCAATGATCTCTGCCAAGATGATACTTGTGATGATCATTATGGTTTTTTCCCCCTCAAATCTCATCATTTACGTTTTTTTAGTAGCCATCCAATGTCTTGACTTGTGCAGGCTTTGGGACAAATAAACTAATTGAAAAATGAGTTCAAGGGTGCTTGAAAGGGGGAAACAATATCACAAGAAATGATCCTTGAATGAATAAACAAAAATTTCCATGGTGCAGAAATTTATCTAGACCTTATTTTGATTTAAATGTATATAAAAAAAGGGGGGGATTGGGAATTGTCAGACCCTACCATCAAGAGCTTTGTATGACATCACCAACATTTTATATAATCTATTCAAATAACCAACTTTCTTTAAATTATTGATTCAAGATTCATTGGAATTTCTAAGGTGGTTTTGTCTAGTTTGAGCAAGATGGTTTGAATATTTTTGCACCCAAATTATGGCATGACAAAGCCTTTGATGCCAAACATAATTTGCTGGCCAGTTCTACTCAGAATTGAATTACAGTAAGGTGGAAGGATTTGGGATTTCTTCAAGTCACAGATCACTGTTTAGAGATGTGTTCTGTTTGATCAAGCCATTTTGTTGTGGTCTCATTCAAATCAAATCTTATTTCAAAGTAATCAAATGAGGATCATGACAAACATTTTAAACCTAAAAAGAAGAAAATAATAATAACAGGTATCAATTTTCTCACTTGAACCAAGTATCTTGCCAGTTTGAACCAAAACTGCCACATTTTCTTTTGCTTCTGAAAAATAACAGAAGTAATATATTCACAAACCTGGGTTTTGAACAGGCATGAAAATCCATGCACAAAATGTGCAAACCCCTTGGGGTTGTGTAAATAAAATAAATACAATGACCAAAATAGGCCAATGTTAAATTTGCAACCTTGCAACCCCCGTTCACTACCTAAAAGGGGTTGCATGGCATGATTTGCAAACAATTTTGGGTCACAAACAGCCATCTGCGGCCCATTTGAGTTGCAAAAAGCCATTTGTGACTCAGGTGGATTGTGAATGGGAGCCCACAACCCAAAATGGGTTGTAAATGGCAAAAAAAATAAAAGAAACTAACAATTTCAATTTAATTAATTATTTCATTTTATCTATATATAGGGCATTATTTTTCTCATGCATCCAAGCCTTTTTTTCATGCATTTTGATGTTGCTGCACAGTTGCGCCCCTTTGGTATTTCATGCAAAATACTTTATTTCACACAACTTTTAAGAATTCATTTTTTTTTTGAATTCTGACTGCAGCCCGGTAGCAGGGGTTGTTAAACCCTTAACCAAAATCTTTTTTAATTTTGGAGCCATTAGAACCCCTTCAAAAATGCAATCAAAAAATGAAAAAAAAATCTGTAAAAACAAATTTTTGCATGGGTTTTTGGATCATCATTTTGGCTATTTTTATTGTTTTTTTTTTGGCTATTTCAGCTGCCTTAAATTTTGAAAAAAATTTATAGAGTCTTCAAATTTTTTTTTCATGTTTTTTGGATGTATCCTTTCACCTTAAAAAATTCCTTCAAAAAACACAAAAAAAAAAAAAAAAAATCAAATTTCTCCTTGGACATTTGATTCCTTTTATTTTCCTTTTATTTTCCTTTCTATTTCATTTTTTTTGGTAATTCAAGCTATCAAAAAGTCAAAACAACATCTAAAGAGCATTAAAATGTTTTTTCAGATTTTTTGGATGTATTATTTTGCCTTAAAAAATTCCTTCAAAAAAGCAAAAAATTCAAAAAATTCAATTTTCTCATTTGACTTTTGGATCCTTATGTTTGCCATTTTGACTTATTTTTTTTGGTGTTCAAAGCTTTGAGAATTTTAAGAGGAATATTCAAGAGCTTTTTAATGTTTTTTTTAATGATTTTTGGATGTCATTTTTGAACTTTAAAAATTCTATCAAAGAACCAAAAAATTCAAAATATTCACTTTTCTCACTGGATTTTTGAATCCTTTTGTTGTCCTATATAATTGTTTTTTATGGGTGATTCAAGCTTTCAGGAATTTTGAGTGTTAAGAAAACAAAAAAACATTTCATTAGGGCGTATCAGAGTTAGGAAACCCGCCATTAGAAACCCACCATTTTTTTTTACCAAACCAGCCATTTGTAATGGCAGGTTTCTGAAATACACATACCTCCTAACTGGTGTATTTCAAAATGGCGGGTTTCAAACATCAAACACACCATTTCATCCATCCACCATCCATTGCATGCATCACACCCATCAACACCTCTACCTCAGCAAATCCATACCAATACCATCTCCATTGCATTGCATCACAAACATCACACACATCCCATCACATGCAAACCACCCATCCACACCTCCACATCCTTCTCACCCTCAAGCCTTGGAGATATTCTACCAAGCCAGAAAATTGACCTTTTCAGTCACCCACAAGTGGACCCCAGTCACCCCCTACACCGCGCTACTCCTCCTCCTCTCCCAGTCATTGGACTCCACCAATCACCCTCCTCTTCCTCACCACTCATTGGACTCAACCACTAACCACCAACAACAGGCTCACCACACCCACCAACCAAAAATCACTGTCTCCATCTACGGGTCAGTCTCCTTATCTCAACTCCCTTTTTGATTTCCTTGCTAACACCGCCCTTTTCCTCTCCCATCTTTGTTTCCAGCCCACCCCAGTATGCCCTCCCCCCTCTCTCTCAATCCCCCCCCCCTTGTTGCACTTTTGCTAACCACTCCGCCCTTGCTTCCTCCCTTGCCCCCCCCTTTGACAAACCAACAGGCCAATTGACCGCCCCCCCAGGCTGATCAACCGCCCCCCCAGGCCAATCAACTGGCCCCCCCCTCTGACCAACCAACAGGCCAATCAACCGGCCCCCCCCTTTGACCAACCAACAGGCCAATCAACTGCCCCCCCTTTGACCTACCAACAGGCTGATTAACCAGCCCCCCCCTTTGACCAACCAACAGGCCAATCAACTGGCCCCCCCTTTGACTGACTGATGGGCCAATTGACCGGCCCCCCCTTTGGTTGATCAGGGGGCCAATTGAACGCCCCCCCCCCCTTTGACCAATTGATGAGCCAATTGAGGGGCCCCCTCCCCTTTGATTGATCAGGGGGCCAATTGACAGCCCCCCCCCTTTGATCAATCCTGGGGCCAATCTACCGGCCCCACCCCTTTTGCCCAATTGACCGGACCCCTCCCCTTTAATCAATCAGGGGGCCAATTGGCCGCCCCCCCTTTGATAAATCAGGGGGCCAATCAACCAGCCCCGCCCCTTTTGACCAATCAACCGGCCCCCTCCTGACCAATCAATGGGCCAATTGACCGGCCCCCTCCCCTTTGATTGATCAGGGGGCCAATTGACGGGCCCTGCCCCTTTTGACCAATTGATGGGCCAATCAACCGGCCCCTTACCCTTTGAACAATCAATGGGCCAATTGATGCCCCCCCCCCCCTGTGATCAATCAGGGGGCCAATTGACCAGCCCCCCCCTTTGACCAATTGACTGGGATTTTTGAGTTGTTTTTATTGAGGAGTGGTGATGGATGATGAGTGGTTTGTGGTGTGGTGAGTGTGTGGTGTGGTGATTAGTGGTGTGGGGTGTAGTGGAGAGGCTGAGAGTTTGGACAGGCACTTTGGCTCATCTGGAAATGGCACACTTAGCTTAGCGGTTAAAGCGTTACTCACCAAGGCTGAGGTCATGGTTTCAACTCCCACAGTGTGCAAATATATTTTGGCTTATAAATCTGCCACTTCTGTCAAAATGTTATACAAAAAATTGAATTCCTTATTGTTCCTCACCACAATCAAAGTATGTGAATGGGAGGGAACAAGATGGGAGGAGATGATTTGAAAAACATACAGAGACATGGATAGAATATGGGTTGCAACCCTCAAAATGTTACAACATTAATTGGATTCCTTCTTCATCCTCACCCCAATCAAAGTATACAGTTGGGAGGAGATGATTTGACAAGCATTGAGATGTCAAAAGAATAGGGCTTGCCACCCTCAAATGTTCTACAATAAATTGAATCCCTTCTTGATCCTCACCCCAATCAAAGTAAACGGTTGGGAGGGAACAATATGGGAGGAGATGTTTGGGTTGATAGTTCATAAATTTCTTCCTCATTTGTTTGGATGAAAGAGCTAGCCTACCTTGGTTTTATTCTTTAGTTCATTGTCAATCAGGAGATAACCATTAAAATTAGAGGATGGAGGTTGGAAAACTTGTGTTTCATTGTTGGTTGGATCCAAAGCAAGTGTCATAGTTGGAGGGAATTTGGAGCCAGTTTACCAGGATGATGTGATCAGCTCTGTTGAGCTGACTTGAGCCTTTGGAAGCTGATGGGGGGGGATTGTTGGATATTGATTTCCTGGGGGATTTTTTCTTTGGTTGAGTGTACTTGGGGGGGGGGGAGTGGGAGGATTGCTGAGGGGCCATTTAAAAATAGTAAGAGGGATGAAGGGATCAAGCAATAAAGTGATGAAGCAATGTGATGAAATCAGGGATGAAGCAATGAACCAATGCAGTGATGAAGCAATGAAGCAATGAGAGTTAGGATGTGATGAAAGGGGGGATGAAGCAATGAAGCAATGAAGAAATGAAGCAATGAAGCAATGAAGAGATGAAGCAATGAAGCAATCAAGAAATCAAGCAATGAAGCAATGAAGTGATGAAGTGATGAAGCAATGAAGCAATGAAGCAATGAGAGGATGGATGTGATGAAAGAAATAAAGTGGTGAGATTGATGAAGCAAGGTGAGAGTGATGAAGTGATGAGGATAGTGATCCAATGAGAGTTAGCTGGATGTGATGAAAGCAATAAAGGGATGAGAGCAATGAAGTGATAAGGATAGTGATCCAATGAGAGTTGGATGTGATGAAAGCAATAAATGGATGAGAGTGATGAAGTGATGAGGACAGTGATGAAGAGATGAGGATAGTGATGAAGAGATGAAGAGAAATGAATAAATTTTTTTTCCAATGAGGTTGGAGTTAGAAGGAGGTGGGAAGCCAGGGGTGGATGACGTGGAAAGGTGGTGGAAGCCTTTAAATACTTTATTTGAAAAAACCCACTTATTTCCAGGTAACTCTGACACGTCTGATGTGAAATAAGTGGGTTTTTTTGATTTTTAATGGCGGATTTGGTTTGAAACCCGCCATTTATTAATGGCAGATTT